>JAOTAV010088147.1:0-11758 GCA_026546445.1 Cyclargus thomasi | reverse complement strand
TATTATCTAAGATTCCAGTTCAAATTGAATAGGTACTCATACCTAAGATAGCTCAGGTACACAATATAAAGTAGTGCTTCATTTCTACGCTAAGGCGGTACGAAGTTCGCCGGGTTAGCTAGTTTGAAATAAAAACAAAACATTCGATTCTGAAACTGTTGTTCGGGTTCTGAGGTTTTTCTGCAGGAGTTCATCTTTACATGTGTATATTGTTATACTTGAACGGAAACGTAAGTTAGTTAATTCACTATCATAAAAATTGAAAAAAACATTTAAAATGCCGCATTTTGTCTTACTATTTTCACACAAGCTCTACCTTATATTATATCTCCTATATCTCTATAGATACAAGGTAGAGCTTGTGTTTTTATTGTTATATGTAATATCTAGATCCCCTTAGAGAATAATACATTTTATATATTTTTTTAATAGACTCTAATCCTAAGACAAACTTTTGAAGTTACTTTCACCGATTAAAAAAATGTTGTAGAATCTGTAGAGACATTTGAAAACCAGAATGGAGTTAGCCGCGATTGTAACAACATTCGCTTCGCAGACGCCTCTCCCAAAAGCTTTCTCCGTTCGGGTAAACGATAGTAATTACACAATTTATTAATTACGATTTTATCATTGCAGAAAGCACGTAGCAATTAATTCAGTAAGACGATGTTTGTTGGCGCAGCATGACACGCGGTTCTGGGCCGGTCTATCGGTTATTATAAAATAATGAGAGGCCCGCCGCCCGCTGAGAACCACAATTGCCCTGCTTAGTGCCGGGGGAGTCCGTTTAGCTATTTTAATTTTTAGTTTGTCCAACAACGGATTGTGTTTCGTAAGGCATTGGGCAATCAGGCGAACTTTTGTTATGATAATGACGACGGGGTGAGTCCGAGCGCGGAGTTTCACTTTCGAATTTAGTGTTTCCGTGTCTGATCTCTAAGACACTAAACATGATGTTGCATACTACATTCAAAAGTTACCGTATAAATTGTTAGAATAAATTCTCCATTTTTTAGGTTTTCTCAATTATCAGGGTATTCTTGCCTACCACATCACAAAAACACACATAAACTATATCTATACTCACAAACCAACACACTGTGACATAAGCTGGGATTGGAATAAAACTTTTACAATATTGCAATTACAAGTTTTAAAAACCCAGCTATTAAACTAGAACTCATACACACACGCATAAAACAATAATGGACCCCTCAAAACTGTCGTCAAAAAATGTTAGCGTTTAGCGATAATGGTTCCATTAAATATCGAGTTAATTATTTACTAATTGCCCTAGCGACTAGCGGTAGGTCGGCGGTAGATCGGCGGTAGATCGACGGTAGATCGGCGGTAGATCGCGGGGCGTCATATGGTCAGACGGTTGGCTATCAACCATCTTCACGCGTCGCCACTCACACATACCCCTGGCTTGCTGGTCAGCTGTCCTTAGTCAATAATTATAAAAATTCAGGCTAAAAGGTACTGTCTTATGAGACTTAAATGACCCGATGTCCTAAGTAATGTTTAAAATTGAAGACGTTAGTGGAAGAAGCAGTAATATTTTTAAAAACTCCCGAATTTTAGCGTTAATGGACGCTTTTGCTTCTAAAAAAGTATTTAAAATTAAAATGATGTGAGTTTGATGTGTGATAATAAAATAGGTATGTTACAAGATTCGTCTTAAGGGATCCAATTTTATGGGAAAAAATTAGTATATACTCGAATGTTGCAGTATGTTAGTTATCTGCTTCATCCACTTATGTCTTCAATTAGAAAATGGTGTTTGTTTTTTTAAAGTTAGCTACGGGAACGATTTTTTAAAAATACATATTATCCTACTATAACTGGCTTAGTTTATTAATTGACTATAATTACCTACTACAAGGTTTAAAGTATAGAAATACATTTAGACCCTGATGCACCGCTGCCTGATATGTGTCGGATAGGCTATATCCATAGCTTGTTTGACAGATTATACTATAGGAAGTAGTGAAACCGGCCCTGAATTTCGTAGTGGATAATAAACAGATAACCAAGCTAAAAGTATGGCTGGTAAACAGAATTTTCCTTCAACAAGGTTGCAGGAGACATCATAACATATAAAAGTAATGAACACAAAAGACTTGCTTTAAAAAAAGAACATAGATAATACATTTATGAACATAAAAATTTATATATTATGCGAAAGTGTAGAAAAAAGCCTTCTCAGTGGCGGAAATTTAGCTAAGGTAGGCGATTAATCTGATAAATAGATAAAAAGACGAAATAGACTTTTTAAAAGGATCATAATGCAAAGCAAGCGACGCGAATGGGGTTAGCAAATGAAGTATAAAAAACTAAACAAATCGAACGCTTAAGCAATTTCACGAAGAGGAAAGGTACGAGGCCTTAATCAATGAAGTTATGTCGGCCAAGAGCTTAACTAACCGAACCGAAAATAGAGCTTAGATAAATGGATGTGTTGCTTGAACATTTTTTTTGTTTTATTTCTATAAGCAATGTATACTGAATATCTCGGTGGAACTTTCTATTAAAAATATTTTCATAATTGACCCTATTTTTTGAGATTGACCATCATGAAATAGCAAATATAAAATAGCAAGTTGCTAAGAAAGTCTTTTCTAAATTTTAATCCAGGCAGCCAAACCCAAAGAGTTCTAAAATTTCGAATAAATGGATTTATATTCTTTCGAGTTAAATGTCTCTTTCATTCATATTAATTAATTGTAATGTGAGTAAAGTTGTAATTTGAGTCATTACCCGGGTTTTCATAGACATAATTAAAGGAGTTTTTTCCTTTTTATAGCCCTTTAATAGTAAACATAGCTATTTTATTGCAATAACACATTACATAAGCCCTGTTTTTGACGTCATTAATGGACAGTTGGTCACTTTGTAATTATAACTCGTTAGCGAAACGACCACCTGGTGCCGAAATAACTAATATTATTCTAATTATTATTCATAATGTTGCTAATTTAACGTCGTTGACAGATATTAAATATTAAAACTGGCGTACATGATAAGAATATTTAGTTAGGTTGGTGCCATTTCGCTATAGTCAGCCATATTTAAATTATTATGATCGACTACAATTTTTATTTATATGTGTGTATTTAATTAATTTAATCATCTTGGAAGTGAAATTTGAAACATGAACAAGATGGATTTAATCTGGGTGGTGATATTTTTGTACATAGGTACAGTTGATTTTTTTTATTGTTTCTTTGTGTATAATAACTGGTTGTAATGTTGGGTATTGCGTACGTGTTGCTGAGTTAACGTTTATTCTTATTATTTATTAATTAACCAGTCCAGTGCGTGCGATCAATTGAAAATTGTCACACAAAATATTTATTTCAAGTATGAATAACAAGTATTCATGAATAACAACTAACAAACAAATGAGTTTTGTCAAATTAACGTATAATTGCCTTAAGGCAATTACTTGACTCTTAAGAGTTACAGGATGCTAAAAGCTGTGTAAACCGCTGGGAAACATTGGCTTAAGAGGATGGTATGGTCGATGGAAACTGGCAATAGACTCTGGGTTTGGACCAAAACCCCACATCGCCTACAATTTCATATACCGTATTTTTAAACGGGCTTTGGCTCACCACACATTCCCACTACTGTATCTTCTGTGTCGCCAGAATCGACAGCGATATTCAACCACGAAACCCCTTTGATATGATTAAGCCTGAGGGACGTGCTAAAGCTGTCTTGGGACCCGCAACGAAATTAATCGTTGAAAAAAAACGAAATTTCGTTTCGGAGGAGCAGGAAATACCAGATTTTCCCTCCCCATACAAAGCGGGAGACAGCACAAAGTTGCAATGACCGAAAGTGAAAAAACTAAAAGGGAAGCACCGCGGGAATAAATGTAAATAATTATTGTGACTACTAAGCTAGATATAAGTCGTATTTGAATTAATTGTATTAGATTTATTCCTGTAATAATTGCGACAAAAATGCTTAAAGGCACTGAAGTTTCTAGCGCTATTCACGAGGTCACCGTAATATGCGACACCAGACATACAGAAAATGTTGTTGAGCATCGTGGATCTTTTTTTTTGCCAGAGATTACACACCCATAGAACATGGTAAGCAGTTTGTTTAAACACGTAACCTTCGGTTGAGCACTCGCAAATAGGAGTTGCAACTAATTTAAATTCGAAAAGTTTGGCTTTTAAAATTTCCGTGACTGGTCAAGAATACGCAGTGATCAATTTCCAAATAATGTTTAGATAGCCGATCACGTACACTAGGAAAAAGGAAGTTATATAGGTTTACCACCCTTTGGTGGAACTATCCCAACGCGACAGCCATTCAGAGATTAGATTAAGCACAGAATCTTCTAAAGGCTTGAAAAATCTTTCGATTTTAATTTTATCACGGAAGCTAAGAAAGTAGGGGTTAGTTATGTTTTTGTTGTTATATCACATTGTCGCACGGCGCTGGATCTCGAGGTCAACGGGTAAAACTCCGGCTAATACAGGCAATGCTTCGGTACTAGTAGTCCTATAAGCTTTACATAGAAATGCCAAACGTTGGCTTTGTAGCAATTTTCGACGAGTATATATACCGTATCTACAATTTCGTGGCTCCGCTATCGGATGGCTAGGAGGCATGTCCCACGTTTCGCTGACTCACCCCGATTGTCCGCGGACCTCCGCCCCGCTGTTAATTACTTTTTATTAGACAATCGCCGAATACCTAATCAGGATGACGATGATGAGTGATTTAGTTACGTAACAACAAACAAAGGTCAAAAAGTTGCGTACATGACCTCTTTTTTTGACCGGATTACCCAAGACGTTTAGCATAAATTCTTCTTTATCTTATCTTCTTTATATGGCGCTACGGCTATATAACCATGGCCAGTATCAGGTAGAGGCAGGAAATCAATATCCTTGTTCCAATAATATTTTTAAGAAATGTTACATAATATCGTCAAGTCTAAAGTCCAGTCAAAATCAAGGTAAAACGTCGGTCAAAGCGTCAAATCAGTCAATATAATAAAGTGGTAGTTTCTGATGGAGTTTTGGAGGGATTCATAAAATAGCACGTTCCTTGAAGTTGTATCACTTGCTCACACTTGTGCATGATATCGAATATTTAATGCTTAATATTCTACCACTATAACGCATTAAAACCCGAAATACAAAAACACAACATCACTTTTTCACATCCCGCAAAAACTCCAATTCTTCTTTAGTATAAATAACTAACGGATGCCCGTTACGATAAAATTCGTTTATCGCGTAGAAACCGTACGTTTTTACTCGATAAAAAGTATCTTAATAATACTACTTAATAAGACTAAATATAATATAGGACTTAATAATAATAATTTCTTTATTGGGGGCTACTAAGGGCCAAATTTGTTAGTAACAATTATTTTTAAAAACTATAGTTAGTAATTACATTTTTAATTTAGTAAATATTGGATTTTAAAGTAGATCCATACCATATTTAAGCAAAATTGGTGCAATGGTTTGATACAGATGAACTTTAGCATTTTTTATTAGTATGGGAGTATGGATAACATGCGTTTTATGATCAATAAGCTTTTACTGCGGCTTGGCTCGCGTTAAGATGTACGCGCAGTACCCCGCATTCGTCTTTTGCGTCGAGTCGCGTTAGCACAAAACAGTTTGAAAAATTCAAGCCAAAAATTTATGAATTTGATGTCCAGTAGTGTTGAGATAACAACATCTGTTACTAGTCATTACTTGTGAATGTTAATGTTAAGTTTATGTTATATATTCGTTAAGTTTGTCATTTTTAGTCATTGAGTTATATCTATTGAGACTACACTGCTAGCAATTACATAATATTTTGGTATTTAATGCGTAACAAAATAGACTCTTAAATCTTATCTTAATCTTAAAATGTTTTTTAACGTTTTTAAGTGTCTATTTTATTCAGCCTTACTGATCATACACAAGAAGCCGTATACCTAATCGTGATCGTAATATTATGCTCTATACTATGGGTATGTGCGCGGCGAGGCAGGGGACGGTTGACATGGTTACCGGCCGTCACTACTCACGGCGGTAGCATGCAACATGAATCTCAATTCCTAGAAAGGTTGTGCTTTATCTCGTGTTGAGAGGAACGTCAGAGAGAAACGCTTTATACACGGTACGACGTTTTATACACTATTTATATGATAAAAAAGTTTAAATACACAATTAAAATACTTTTTGGCTCTCAATAGTATTAACTTTAAACTGTCAATTCATATCTTAAGATACGACCAACAATTATATTGATCTCGAGTACTCCTCAAATTTTTCTTACCCGTCCCCGGCCCCGCTCCGCCCCACATTCCTAGGCCGCGGTACAGAATTTGTAGTCAAGCTAAAATTTTTAAGAATTCGAAACTTTTGTCAAAATTTATAAATAGTACCAAAAAAGTGCAAATTTTTTTATGCGGTCAGTACTTTAAAGAAATGTCAGTCGAGCCGTGTGTCAAGTTAATCCGCATGAGTTATACAATTAATGTATTGCAGTTTAGTTTACTCTAGTTATCTATATCTAATATATAAAATTCTCGGGTAACAGTGTTCGTTACCATACTCCTCCAAAACGGCTTGACCGATTTTGATGAAATTTTTTGTGCTTATCCGGTATCTATGTATCTAGCTAGTCGTTATATAAAATCCTTTGTCCCGAACTATATGCATTTAGGAATCAACGTACAGCCTAAACCACTGATCGCAGAAACATGAAATTTGGGGAAAGTATTCATTCAAAGTATTATACATTTGGCGAAGATGACTAATAAAAACGGATTTTTCGAAATTCGTCTCCTAAGGGGGAAAAAAGTGGGATTAAAGTTAGTATGGGGTAACGCGATTCCATGGTCCGATCTGATCCGAAATTTGCAAAAACCTTCTTTGATACATTTCATTGAATATTTAATTACTACTAACCTCTTCACGCCCAAACCGACCTTGCTGAAATTTGGCATAGGTATACTTTTGGTCACTGATAAATGTTATTGTAATATAATAAAACAATGTGTATAAGTTCGGTGCATCGAGGTATATGCTGTTATAGGCAATGTATCATGTATTGCGCTATAAATTGTCTGGCTCATGTGTAGATGTCGCCGTGAAATACTGCTCGACTCTATTATATTGAGTAATTACTTGTTACTTGACTGATTTATTTGTTTGTAATAATTTTCTGCGCATTTAATAAAGACATACGTTTATTCAAGTGTATAAAATACGAATCTCTAATAGTCTTTGCCGAATAGGCTATCCACATCTTATTTAACAGACGAAGTAAGGAGAATCTGTCGGATAAGTTGTGGAAAGCCTTACCGGCATTAATGAGAAAGTGGTGAAATAGGCCTTAAGACTTGTACTTAACGACTTCTCCACTTTTCGAAGACGCTTGCTCGCGATTTCTTAATATCTTAGAATGTTCAAGCGCAACAATCCTGTTTTTAAGGTAGAATAAAGCGGTTAGCTGTTAGCTAGTTAGCTGTTGCTCGCGAATCTGTCCACGTGGTAACAAAGATGAGAATTACATTTTCCCGCTTTTGTCTCGACATTTTTTCTGTTTTTTTTTTGCTAATTTAAATTTTTTTGCTAATTATAAACCACACGGAGCCCGATACCTTTGTAACGAAACTGTGGAAATCGGAAATCGTGCCTTCTGGAGTTATAGCGTCAGAAAGGAAAACCCGACTTATTTTTATATAATAGATGAAAATGTCGTCTCGTTTTAAACGGTAATAGGTGTAATATTCGTATATGGTTTTGCCAAATCAAATACAGTGAAATAAGTACTTGATGGAATTGTAACGCAATAGGGAGACTCTTTGATTCTCGACAAAAATATAAGGACGGACAGACAGACGTCAACGAATTTTTACGGATAAAATGGACACACGGTGAGAAATATCTAACCAATACTTCTATATTAATGTTACAAATGCAAAAGTGTGTCTCTCTGTCTGTCTCTTACCTCTTCAAACTTTTGCTGTCTGAACTTCCAATTTGAGGGGCATTATCCAAATCCAAGAACCATACTCTCCTCTTTCAAGAAACTCCTTCTGTCTGTTAGTTTAAGTTCAATAAACCCGTACATTCGGCAGTAAATCCAGCTGGCGTGCCGTTCGTTGCGACTGAAGGACATTCACGGCCCGCATTTACATAGTAATTGTGCGACGCGGCCTTTAATTACAATCCTACTGTATATTCAACACAACTCTATTTAATTCACGGGAATACTCTGAGGCGATTCTAGGATCCGGGAAGAAGAAAGTTTTGGTCAACATTTACCGTAATTTTCTGTAAAAAGCCTTAAAATATTCACGGTTTTTCAGTTAATCTCTGTAGGTGAAAATCATTTATAAAGGCATCAAACCAACAGCTAATCGAAGCTTTGTTTGTTTATCATTTACTCTATATTGACAGTCTTATGATATGAGGAATTGAATATATATATATATATATATATTTATTAAGAAATGCGAAATAGTGGCTGTCTATCTTTTTGTATTTTTTTACAGTAAAAAATTACCACAAATTATAATATAATCGTTTTTATGTTATATATAGTAAACAAATATTTGCTTGTCGGTGCAACATGTCTCAAAATACTTTAAAACTAATCATTTAGTTTTTATTCAAACTAGCAAATTCATATCTTAACTGACCTAATTCGTCGATAGTAAATATGTTTTTGGGATTCTTGGCCATGTTTATTATGTTGATAAGTTTTACGACAAATAAAACTTTTTATGTCTATATATAACAAGACAAATCTTAACAAATGTACTCTGAATAGTTTCTGAGAATATATAATTAATATTTTTATATATTTTGTTCAACCTGCCTAATGAAGATGCGAGTGAAACTCGTTTTAAAATTTTAATTTATGACCTCCTAATTGTAAATATAGACGCAGATAAGTAAAAAGCTCATAAAAGTTATCATAGAACATTTTTAGTGTTTATTTTAACATAAAACACTTTTTTGTGTGTCCGATTGAACCAATTTTTTATTATACTGGTTTACTTACTAAAAGGTCATAGTATAATTATTTCAACAGACTCTGCAATATTTTAGAGCTTTTGAATTGAATACGAATGTTAACACTGTAAGCAGAATCAGAAAATAAAGTTTTTTATCTAGTTCCTCACATTGACGTCGGAAAAATGCTTTTTACGGTTACAGTTAAGGAATAGAACGCATTAGGTTTTTTCTACTTTATTATTTCCGAGCAATTGGCCATCACACATTCCTACCACTGCGACTCCCATGTCGCAGTCGTGTTTTTTTATGACATTTAGGCGACAAGCAGATCTACCTGATGGAAAGCAACCGCCCATGAACACTCGCGATATCTGAAGAGTCGTAAGTGCGTTACCGGCCTTTGTGAGGGAATAGGGAATAGGAATAGACATGGGGGATTAGGGAAGTTGGGCCACGCCGAAACTCACTCACTGAACGAAATACAACACAACGCCGTTTCACGCCAGTGCAGCCGGTCAAGCCGGCCCATTCGTTTTGGCACGAATGGGCCGGCTTGAATTGATGGCTCTTCCCACGAAACACTAGAATATCTTTTTGTCAAAATCCTTCATACTTTGTATTTATCTATCCAAGAAAATACTAACGAGTCACAGTTTTTAAGCAGCTTTGTAAAAAAAATGTTAGTAAACGAAGAAACAAATCACAAGCCCATAATCGTTCGAATTTAGTTCGCCCGGTTCCGGTAGCTATTAGACGTCTGAATAGTATCTATTATGTATTAAATCTTGTAAGAATTACGGCTTAATGGTAGTTTGTTTTATGACAATGAACCGTTTCATGCCAGGGGGTCGTTTGCGAGTTGACCCACCACAATTAATTAAAGCACAATGTACACTCGATTCACAATTATTTTACCTCAAAGTTCGCGGATATTGATCTCTATGTGTTCAGAATAAAAGTCTTACTTGGGGTGGAAAAACCCCGAATGAGTTTCCGTACCACGCCGTCAAAACGTCAGCCCCAAGAAAAATATACAGCCGTGAACGTACAAGCATTTGTGTAAGAAAATGCAAATTGTGGTCCGCGTCACGAGACTGAATTTTGGGGTTATTTACGAGCCAGCCGCTGGCCGTTACTGGGAAATTTGTAGGTTATTTTACAGTCTCTTAAAATTTACTATATATTAGTTTTTCGGGCATCGTTAATCAGGATTCAGGAGCATAGGATTATTTCGTTACTAGGTGTCTCCTGTAACTCTGTTGCGTTAAAACTCGTTTATTACGAGGGTAGCATGTTTTTACGAGATAAAAAGTAGCTTTGTCCACTCCCGGAATTCACAGTATCTTCACAGATACCCATTACCCAGTAAAGAGGTATCTGATAGACATAGGTACTTACTCAATTAAAATATGGATATGGGTATAATTTAGGTAACCATATCTCAGGATTCTTACCTTTTTTAGGATAGCGGCCGGACTAGACAAATCTATAGTAATATAGACAAAGGATATAGTAAATTTTAAAGATTTCAGATTGGAAAAACGAAAATAATGTGACTTTAAAATGGTTTGTCAAAAAATATTAAATTAAAAACAAATCTCAGGATTTTTTGATTTTTTAACCCCAGCGGTCTTTGAGACGTTGCTATCTCGAAGGTTATTACATCTACACTGGACTGTGTAAATTATCTCAAAAATATATGATTAGAGCATGTCTGTCTTACCAACTAAAACCGTAGTGAAAGTTAACGGTCAATAAGATATGAACGCACGACGCAAACGCAACTGCAAGCGTTGGAGTTACAGGAGCCGTACTTCAAAACCATTTTAGACTCAAATTGTTTTTGAATAAACAAAATATTTTAATTTCCCCTCTAAGATTGAGTAGGGGTTCTGTCTTAAGTCAGTAGTGCAACTGTGCCATCAGGGATTATATTAATGAGGTCCTATTAATCACATCAATTTATGAAAATACTTCTGAACCTTGTGGGCCGAGCCCTATTAGTCGGGGGCCCATGAAATATTCCTGCGACCCTATAGATACGCCACTGCTGTCTACAGGAGTGTTTCTTATAGTATATGCATGCTTTTTATAAGTCTACACTACAATGCTATCGCTTACACGTAGGGGTTTGTTATAGCTTTTCAAAAAAACTTATTTTTTTATTTATTGCTCTCTTATGGTACGGAGCCGTTCGCGCCAGTCTAACTCGCACTAGTCCAGTTTTAAGCATACTCTCAATCCTTTACACAATTTAGTTAATCATCACGAAAACAAAAGACAGCAATAACTAATTTTGAAAATTTAAACATACTCATTTATGCACTTTTATTTTTCAAAAAGCCGTCCCTTTTGAATATTTATTGAACTGTATTTAAAAATATTGTTCCCATTGTGTGCACGCATTCCACCGTAAACAAGTGATAAGTTGATAATAATTCTGTGTGTACCGGCAGATATTTTATGATGATATGAAAGCAAGTTTGAATCGCAATCACAGGGTTTTTTTTCGTAATCAGATGTAGACCCCCTTAAAAATTTGAAATAACCTTAACAATTATTATAATACACAACCTAAAGTAATAATATTTTGTTTACAAAAAAGTCTAGCGATAGGCTGACTTACAAAATTGCAATTCTAAGGTCCTAACAATTGTTGCAAGAGATTTTGCTTAGAATTGCAATAGGGAATATGCGTGTAAAACAAAATTTATTGAATGCAAATTATTATGATAGTGGGTCTAAAGATATACAGAATC
>JAOTAV010088136.1:0-11760 GCA_026546445.1 Cyclargus thomasi | reverse complement strand
CCAAGACCCAGGAACATTGAAAAACTTTTTTGTTCCGTCGGCGGGATTCGAACCCGCGACCCCCGGCGTAAGCTACCGAAGCGCTTTAACCAACTGAGCCACAGAGGTCGTCAGATTGAATAATGATGAAATAATTATTGTCACAGTTAAAACGAAACATCATAATTACATGTAGAATATATATTTTTTTAGTAGCTAATCAGTTTTTTCTGCAACAATCTTCTATGACGTCCTCTGAGAATGTATTCACTGATTGATGCTACAAGTATTCATGGGCTTACTTTATTTCAATGATATGACCCTTGATCGTGTCCTAAATTAAAAAAAAAAGTCACCGATCCCACTCGCCTCGCAATCGCCACATTACAGATAGAAGCTCGTCTTAATTTAAGAAACATCCGACTTTACATTTAAAAATCCGTCGAGCCACGAATCCCCGATAAGCCGGCAAAGAGTCTCTCCGATAGGATTGAAAATGTAAGCTAAAACCTGCAGCGAATGAGATAAAGACCCTTTCACACCGGAAAAAGAAGTATCGCGAATTTGTGGAAGGAAATGATTGAAACGGATAACTTATTATTTTGTTACTTTGGGATGATTTTTTTACGGATTTCTTCATCATCTGGCGAATATATGTGTCTAAATACATATAAAACTACCTTTTCCATTGCCCATGGTTTCACTAACATCGAGAATTATTTTCATACAGATTTTGATCCAGTTTTTTCTTTATTTTTCGATAATCATAGTGACGCTTGTTTTATATTTTACGGATAAAAAAACCTAATTATATTATTCATCAATAATTGTTAATGAGTAAATTGGAAAGCAGAAGACAAGCGGAGGAACTACGCTTTTGGTCAGCCCCCTGATTCACGATTCTATTCCGCGCGGAATCGTTTTCGATTTCGAAAACTTCTTTTCAAATTGCCAGGAGTTACCGTGAGAACGAATCGAATCTTGAAATAGGGGGCAGGTTATGTTCATTTAATTTCTTGAAAAAAGTACGCCGTCCATCCTAGACATTTCCAACGAGATATTAAAATATTTCGTCAAGAAAACAAAATTTATATATTATAGTAGTATATAAATATTAAAATACCTTTACTGCTAAGACTTAATTGAAGTCTCCAAAAACTAACCTCTTAAATCTCCGTCCATTCTAAAGAGGCTGTTACACTGGATAAAAGGTGTCCACGAATAAAGAACTTTGTTTTCTATTTTCGGCCTTTGAGTCTTTTGTACTCCCTGTTTCTATTCACTATAAATTTTGTTCCTAAGGCACTATGCTTTTAAGATATGAAAAATCCTGTTGAAACCGTGGACAGTTATAAAAGATTTAAGACTTTAAGACTTTAAGATCATTTTTGAACAACATAATTTTTGTCTTTAAATTTTTGGTTTTATTTCTGAGACGTAATGAATGAATTAATATGCTTTATTGTGTTCAAAAAAGAAAAATAATAGAATTAAGAATTACATCACAAAGGCGGCTTTATCGCTACGAAGCGATTTCTCCCAACCAACATTGAGCCACAAACCAGACGGTGTTTTTGAGGTATAAAAATTAAACTAAAAACCGAGTTATACATTAGCAATACATTGTGTTGTATCAGAGATTTCAAAGATATGCGACAAAATTCTTTTTTTTAGTTATAATCTTCGACACGGATTACATTTTTAATAAAGTGTAAATGCTATATCATCATTTATAAATATTTTCTTCTAGATGTGGCCCAGCAGATTTTGGTTGATATGACTAATTCATATTAAAAAGCGAGCAAAACCTGTTAAAGCTACAGCCATGAAATGAGTAATGAGTAGTACTCGTACTCCGATACTTCCGACCAATCAGAGCGCTGTGGCTTTGGGCGGATTTATTTTCCGAACAAAGCTAATAACATTTCCGTTCTTTTGGTTCTATGCTCAATGGCCCGGGGTTTCACTCGCATTGAAAAGTATTTTCATTAATACTTTCATCCCTATTTTATCCCATTGGGGTTATGATTTCTCAAAATCCTTCTTAGCGGGTGCCTACGTCTACCAGCTTGCCTTTCGGCCTGTGGCTTTACCGTGAGCTTGAGACAATAGTATTTGTCGATACTCGATAGAAACTATGTAAATTTTCAGTATGGCAAGATTTTACAGCGCCTCTAGCGGTCACTTGCGTAAATTAAATTGCTATACCTACTAAAAAACCTAGTCATTATCGAGTATCGACAAATACTATTGCTTCAAACTCATGGTAGAGCTATTGATCCATCCAGTGATTTGCTCTGCGGGCTATTAGATCACATGAGTTTTATAATTTTGTTACGTGATGTTTTTTTAAAGTATGTATGTATGTGCGTATGTAAGAATATTTATTTTTTATTAGCTATTATAAATTCTAAACTATAATCATTACTAAAAATTATTACAATATACTAAGTTAAAAAACTAACTCTAAATCGGAGGCTGCAATGGAATGTCCCTAAGATGATAGCATTACCTCGCTGTATCGCCAAACTTATACGTTGGTCGACGTAAGCGCCAGTTAGATTAGGGTCATTAGTTTTCTGTACAAATTTTTGCTACAGGTCCCTCAAAAGGAGCTTGGCATTAGGTCCCCACGGTCCCAGTGGTTTCACACCAAAGGGCAGAAAAATTAAGTCGCTCCCCAGATCGTACTTTCACCTTTTTTTTTTTTTGATTCGGCTTGTGCGGTCGCAGCTCCTGCCGCTTTGGAAGTGGCCGTCACGTACGACGCCGTCAGCGTACGCGTGTATTTATGTATGTAGCGTATGAGGTACCATTAGATTCGTCTTGATAGCGCAAGTGACACTGGGTACATTAAAAATTTAAAAACAAAATGAGTATGGCTGATTTTGAAGTCAAAATTGTGAGGCTTCAAAAATTTTTTTTCGGTCATCTAGGTCGAGTAGGGTATCAAAATAAAGGTTTTTAAATAGCCATTCCAGAATAGTTTATTAATTGATCTTTGAATTGCAGTGGTTCCTGCAGTAAGGTTTTCTGGTTTTGGACATTTATCTTGTTCTTCTGGTGTATCCCTAAGTGAACCTACCTACACAAAAATCGGGATCATCTTACTGCATGACTCTTTTAGTTTATGGTCTAATAGCCGTTATTTTTTCCTTATATTTATTCTATAAAAAGTTGAAGAGTTTGTTTGAACGCGCTAATCTCAGGAACTACTGACCGGAATTGAAAAACCATATTTGCTCGCGGGCAACAACTAGTAGATAGATAATCAACATCTATCTTAATATATAATGTTTCACACAAAAATATAATATTTGAGGTACAACAAATTAATTTTGTACAGAATAGACGGAGCCCAAAAGTTGTATGAGAAATTGTCTGTCAAGACCACTTTAAATTTAATACTGAGCGATATTGGGTTGAATGAAATTCGAGTTTGGGCCTCGACTATTTTACTTAGAATATCGGAATATTAATAACTAGAAAAATTAAATTATAATAATTTATTTATTTAATTTTGGAAAACCAAAAGCCTAAAATTAATACAAATAGTTGAAGTATAGAAAGAACGAGAAGCCAATTATAGGTTTTCACAGCTAAACATACATTTACTAACAGAGAAACATGAAATCATACTTTCAAATTTAGCTTACAAAATTAATCAAAGGAAGAAAGAAATTAATAACAAAATCATTCATACAGTGTATAACCATGCAGAGCTTACCTTGCACCTCTGGCATATCTCACATTACAGGAAAAACTGGGAACTCAATCTAGTCTATAATAATATATAATAGACTAGATGATGCCTGAAACTCCGTTGCGTTAAAATTCATTTATCGTGCGGTAACCGTCCTTCTTTCCGAGATAAAAAGTATCCGATGCCCTTCCCTGGGATTCAATGTATGTCCATACCAGATTTCAACGACATCAGTTTAGCGGTTGGGGCGTGAAGAGGTAACGAACAGACAGAAACACTTCCGCATTTAAAATTTTAGTACGACACTTATTATTAAAAATTTTAGGGAAGTACGGATCCATATTTATGCTGTCGCAAGGTGCTGCCTAATAGAGGAATTTTATTAAAGCAAAAGTACATTTGTGGAAACCACGTTCTAATAGAACCAGGGATGTTAGGAGAGACCTAAACGTTTTCGTTTCTTTGTAAAATCGCCAAGCATTGGATGGGAATGACATAAGCGTTCATGACGCCTTAAATTTTCATACATTTTTGTTCTTGGCTAACCCCTTAGTTTTCGTGTGATGAGCACACAAATACAAAAACAGACATAAAAAGGGAAGTAACCATTATTTTGGTGTGTATATATGCACTCAAATCACTCGCTATATATAGTTATACTACTAAACTACTTAAATAAAGTAGGTTACATAATTCTAAGCCTGGCACATGGCATCTTTATAAGTTCGGGGTTTTGGGATATACAAAAAAAATCTCTGAGCTTTAAGGGTCAATCACACCGCAACATGACGGAACGATACGCGAAGATGCATTTCTTAATTACATATTATAGTATCGTGTACATAAAAAAAAGAACATATATATACGGTCGAATTGAGAAACCTCATTCTTTTCATTCAGGCATATTAATTTTTTCTTTCTTTAAATAAATCTATCGTTATTGAAAAACGATGTAGCCCAATTATTTTTTAATAAAGTTGAAAACAACAAAGTTACAAGCCTTCAAAGCAGTCAGTTAGAAAGAGAGCTCTGATATTGATTGTGACGTCAAAGTCTATAAGTTGCGTACAAAGCTCATACAAAATTACGCTTTGAGAGAAAGAGACGGGTAAAAAACTTAAATCGCTAATATCTTACTTATTTCTCAACAGAATTCATAGAGTTTTTGACATTCTGTAAATCGTTTAGTCCACTATCATAATAATTTGCATTCAATAAATTTTGTTTTACACGCATCTTCCCAATTGAAGTCAGTCAATACATTACAAGAAATTCTTTTACGCGTATCATCGTGTCACGTTGTGGTGTGAAATGACCTTTAATATCTATGTGGACATCCCAAAACCATTATGACCTAATCAAATCCATATTTTAACTAAATCTGGCTTAGCAAACCCCTAACCATTGTTAGCAGTTCATTAAAAGTTATAATAAACTAACTTTCACTGCTTGTTATCATTCCAACTATTTTATAACATGTAACATTACTGCTAAGCTAATTTTAATTATTGTTTGTGCAGTAAACACGGGCTATCACATAAATACGAAATAGCGCTGCTTATAGTACAAGGATAAATTCACACCGCAACGTGACGCGTCGATACGCATAGACGACTATTGAATTGACAGACTTCAATTGTGTGAAACGTCATGCAAGAGACATTTTATCTGTATATAAATACGCGAGCGAAAAACTTTGTACCCCTTTTTAAGAAAGACGCCTAGATGTAAAAACATGAAATTTCTCCCAGTTATAGTTGACTTGGAGGAGGAGCGTAGGACCCCAATATTAATTTAAAATATGCTTTAATCTTGCATATTTTTAATAAGTAAAACGCTGCGCACACTACAATATTTTGACCTGGCGCGATAATCATACACGAAATAATCTATAGTTTATGAATGAAGTCCGTGATTTTCTTTAATAGAATTTAATGGCCTGGCAACGAGACATTTATACCAGATTTAGAATAGTTTTTATTTTTGTAGCTCTTGTACACGATGGATTTACTTGTTAATGGCAAATTTCAATCACAAGGCGACCTCTAGCAATTTAGAAATACATCTACGCGTATCGTCGCGTCAGGTGCGGTGTGAATGACGATAATGTCATATAGAATAATATAATAATGTCATATAATGTCATATAGAAAAATTGACCGCGGCTTCGTCCATATCACTATAATTTATAAATTTATAGAATAAAAATTATCGTGTTATTTAATCGGCTAATAGTCTATCTGTATATCTATATTATTGTATACATTACATCCAAATCCGTTTCGGATTTGGTACCTTTGACAGACAAACGTCCAATTAACCTTTCATCAACGGCAGTTCTTATCACGTGACCCACCTGCGCATTTGTTAATTTCATTAAAAAAAATTCAAAGCATTTTCCTTAACGAACGATTTATTTACGTAGCGTCTAGACGCCAGCGTTAGCGTGTCTTCGTGTGATAACCGTTCCAGTGGTTTACGATAAGGACCTCATGAAAGTCGTTCTTTGGTTAACGTGGCTAGTTAACTTAACCGGCTAGTTTACTGGCAGTTAGCCGGCAAATTGCTAATAAGCCAGCTTATATCACTTTACCACGGCATAATTAAGATTTAGTACCGTAATAAAATAATGTAAGTTTTAGCTCCTTGTTGCGATGCTTATGTTACAGAATGTTTTGTCTGTATTTTCAACGTTTATATATTAGTATGGGAGCCCAAGAAGAGAATTGGGTTTACTCGAGAGCGTCAGATTAACCTAGTATAAACATTCTACGTGTGTCTGGTTATCATGGTATAAAAAAAATATTTCTTAGTTAGTTCGGTACATAAAAAGTTATTTTTAAGTACCGAAATGACGTCAAAACCATCAGTCTAAGATACGGGGTATTAGAATACGCCAAATAATACTTCCATATGAAGCACTGATGACTGAAATGTAAGGTAAGCCTGCAATAACATGTTCTATGTTATTACAGGCTTACCTTACATTTATATACCTCATATTTTCATCACCATGCTTCCCAGATATTTTACGTTACATTCAACTTAATGTTTTAGACTTTGGTGACTAAAATCGTTTAATAGACGTTCAATATAAACAATTTCTTCACATATCACTATAGCATATTGCATCACTGGTAAATTAAAGAAAGCCCCTATTTTTCTCGTCCCGGAAAAATGTACTGTTACTATGTGATAAAAAAATTTCCACGCAACGGAATGGCGGGCCTTATCATCAAGATTCAAGTCCCACGCTTTTTTTTTTTTTAAGAAAAAGGAAAGATTTAAATTTTTATATTTATGTGTGTTTGTTAAAAAAATTTAAAAAAGTACTGAACCGATTTCCAAAATTCTTTCACTATTACATTACGACAGAGTGGCATAGGCTGGAATAATGTCTAGAAAATCGGCCAAGCGTAAGTTGGAATGACGTACGAAGGGCTCAATATACATTTAGGGTTTTAGAGTACTGGCCCGTTCACAAAATGGATAGGTCATATGACCCCAAAAGATACCTTTATAGGACGATAGAAGAGCATGAAACAATAAGATTTTGTTCTATGATTTCACTTGTAAGCTGTCTAACTGGGATCTGGTAAGAAATCTAAAATTCAGGTAGTTAGAAAGTACATTTGGACATATATTTTTGTACGGCATATAATAGCTGACTTAGAATTTATAATACTGTTTGTCCTAATAAAATGCTCCCGTAGGACAAATCAATTCCATGCAAGCGCTAAAATACTAGTGTTATAAAAAATCGTTTTGTATTTTGTTCAGACATACAATTAGGTACCGCGGGGGAAATCATCCTACACTAACATTCTCAGTGACTAGATACATAGTAGATAGAACGAACCAGTAACCCGTCTAAGAAGTTTTCGAAATTAAAAGGTTTACCGTTTTACATAAAATAATGTCTTATCGGCCGGCGCGCTCCGAGATTCTGCGTTTTCCTTGTGAAAAACAAGGACAAACAGAACGCCAAACGGTCGTCGTGCCGCGTAAAGTACTAATGCATGGTCAACTATAAGGGGCTTTCATTTGGCGCGGCGACCGTTTGTCGCTCGTACTTACATACTATAAACACGGCGTACGTTGGACTTGTATTGAAGTTTTTACATGCACAAGGACATAACATGGCACGATTACTGTGCTGCGACCGTATGAATATAAAAAGGTACTCGAAATATCATTGAAACAAACTCGAAATATACCTGCAGTCTTATCGAAGCCTTACTCGCGCGATTTGCACGTTTGAAGTCAGTCTACTGGTTCATTGTGTCTATTGTACTAAAGAGTTAGGAAATGAGTAGATACAACCTTTTTTGACACCAAACACCACGTTGATAATAATTAAAAACACATTTAATTTTTTCAATCCACTTTAAATTACCACAAAATAGTGAAAAATATAATATTGACATTGCTTCCATACAAAAAGTAATGATACTTCCAAAACATATCACATCATATGCAAACAAACAAACATTTCGTTTTTTTTTTTCGAATTTACTTCCATGGTGTTATTTCGGCAGCATTTAAAATTTTTATTTGTTGGTAAAATTTAACGAACTTCAATAATCTGTTCGGTGAAGACGTTAATATTACAAGAGGGTATTTTAAAAAAAATACTTTTAATATTCCGCCACATCTATTTCTCCTACGTCTACGTCACACGACGCTCGCAAACTATGTTTGTTTAAAGCCCCTACCGCGACCGTAAGTGACGTTAATCTGATATGTCAACAATATAGAATTAATTTCTTACTAGCGGGTCTCCCTCTTCTACAGAAAAATAATACTTACTAGCTTTTCGTACTTTTATTTTGGGTTTGTATATTTTATTTTTGACGAACTCTGCGGCTCAGTTGGTCGCTTAGTCGCGAGTTCGAATCCCGCCGACGGAGCAAAAAGTTTTTCAATGTCCCTGTGTCTTGGATGTGTATTAAGTATGTGTATAGTATAAAAATATTAAATTTTTGTTGTCCGTTGTCTGGTACCTGTAACACAAGTCCCTCGGGTACTTAGCACGGGGTCAGACTGACGTGGCGTGAAGCAGTCGTCCATAGATATTATTATATTATTATTATTTTGTAATGTTTGGTTGATAATACAATTTATTATAATTGTAATTTATTAAAGTCTGATCACCGCTTTCTTGAACTGCGAAATGTAGATATCAAATAAGTGTCAAATTGCTGTTTGCGTCTTAGAGGTATCTAAAATTGACACTTATAGAGTTATTATTTGTCATTTTTAGGGTTCCCTACCCAAAGGGTAAAAACAGAACACTATTACTTTGCTTATACTTCGATGTCTGACCGCCTGTCTTTCTGCAGGCTGTATCACTATAACGGTAAATAGCTAGAGTTAAAATTTTCACAAAATATGTATTTCTGTAGCCGCTATAACAACAAATACTAGAAACAATATCAATAGGGAATATGCAAGATTTTTTATTATTTATTTAAATAAATCTCTCGTTTTTGGAAAACGATGTAGTCCAATCAGTTTTTTGATAAAATTGAAAACGACAAAGTTATAAGCCTTCAGAGTAGTCAGAAAGAGAGATCCGATATTGATTGTGACGTCAAAGTCCATAAGCTGCATACAAAGTTCATACTGAATTACGTTTTGGGAGAAAGAGATGGGTAGAAAACTTGAATCGCTAATATCTTGGTTATTTCTCAACAGAATTTAGAGATTTTTTATGATTCTGTGTATCTTTTAGTCCACTATCATAATAATTTGAAGTCTATAAATTTTGTTTTACACGCATCTTCCCTATTAAGAGGGCCTCTTATAGAACAAACCTATGTTTTTCCCAGTTTCCTTCCTAAAAACTGAAGTACGTTTCCATCGCGATTTTGTTAGTATGACGTCATTGACTGATACAACTGTTCAAATTTTGGAACAACTTCTTAAAAATTTTACTGATGCGGAACCCATAGTACGCATGACCAACTTGCAGTTGGCCGGTTTCTGAGGTAATACGTGATTCTGAGAATACGCGTGGTAGCCCCAACGGAAGAACTTCCAACCGAGCGCGTTGCGGTGCGATTTCTCCTGTCCTATATATTCTGACGATTAGACAACTTCAATAGCGCGATCTAGAAATATACCGCTAATTATGGGTACCGTCAACTGAAATTGGCCTAGGTTTCGAAAAAAAAAATTCAGTACTCTTACCGCTGATCAAGACGTCATAATTTCGACGCCATAAAATATATTTATTATAAGAAACTGAGTAAAACAGCTGTAAGAAATTGATTTATATTCTTATTTGAATATGCCTGATGGAAAGCAACTGTCGTCATTCAAGGATACTTGTAACATCATAAGAGTTGCAATATGTTGCCGGCCTTTGAGAGAAGAAGAATGACGATGAGAGAAGGACAAGGGAAAGGGAAGAGAATAAGAGGGAACCTCGGAGGGAACTCACTCATAGCGTAAGCGTTCACGCCAGTTTTGGTGTGCTCGTGAGATTTTAACGACGTAGCCGGCCTATGCCTGCCAAAGCATGGCTCTTTAACGTCATTGATATAAAATACATAGTGTAAGCGTTCATGCTACGCCGTTTTTCAATCAATCAATCAAAGTCCTTTATTGCAGAATGTAGTACATAGTTTAGGTCTTAGTATAGGTTATACATACAAGTTACCAATACATTCTTGTCATTACAACGACGTGCAATCACGATATTTTTAATACATAATAATAATTATTATTATTTTTAGTTTAATTGAAAAAAGATAAAATAAAAAATAAAAATAAAAATAGCCTTTATTTTCTACTACAATTTTACATGCATAATTACTTATAGTTACAATTTTAAATTATTTTGTAGTAGTCGCCTCTACGGCGTAGGCCTCTCCTAAAACCTTCCAGCAGTTTCTATCACGTGCCATACGCATCCAAAATTTCTCTTTGAAAAGAGTTAATTATTAGTGAAATAATAATAAGATCCTTTTTAAAAGTAGCTACCTTCGTGCAGAACAGAACTACATCAATTAAATTAGATATTTCATTAAACATTTTACTAGCTCTGATCATATGAGATTTCTGGCGATAGGTAATGCTACAGTATACAATATGCAGTAGTACGCTTTCTTCGCGAGGTTGCTGGAACGCGAAGTTGATTTTGCTGGTTAGATCACAACAATCTACTAAACTGTTAGCTAAGTTGAATAGAAATGTTTGTTGTGAAGGGGGCAAGGAGGCAGACGGGTAACCTGGTGGAAAGCAACTGCCGTCGCCCATGGACACTCGTAACATCCGAAGAGTAGCATGTGTATTGACTTTTTATGAAAGAATAGGGAATGGTCAGTGGTGGCACAGGATTATTCCAATGAGTGCCACAGTGTAAAAGACAGAACAACGTCCCTCGGGTTTAATTTGGTATAGTAATAAAAAAATACTGCTTTCATGGTTGGTTGGTTTTTTTTAACCACTATGGTTTCAATAGTTGTTGTAAATTATCTAATTTATGGAATGGTATGGTTAATCGACTGGTTGGTCGACTAACGGTAGACTGGTAGGTCGACTGGTTGGTCGACTGATTGGTCGACTGGTTAGTCGACTGGTTGGTCGACTGGTTGGTAAAATGGTTGATCGACTGGTTGGACAACTGGTTGTTCGACTGGATGGACGACTGGTTGGTCGACTAGTTGGTAAACTGGTTGGTCGACTGGTTGGTCGACTGGTCAGTAGACTGGTTGGTCGACTGGTTGGTCGACTGGTTGGTCGACCGGTTGTTCGACTGGTTGGTCGACTGGTTGGTAGACTGGTTGGTCGACTGGTTGGTCGACTGGTCAGTAGACTGGTTGGTCGACTGGTTGGTCGACTGGTTGGTCGACCGGTTGTTCGACTGGTTGGTCGACTGGTTGGTAGACTGGTTGGTCGACTGGTTGGTCGACTGGTCAGTAGACTGGTTGGTCGACTGGTTGGTCGACTGGTTGGTCGACCGGTTGTTCGACTGGTTGGTCGACTGGTTGGTAGACTGGTTGGTCGACTGGTTGGTCGACTGGTCAGTAGACTGGTTGGTCGACTGGTTGGTCGACTGGTTGGTCGACCGG
>JAOTAV010088125.1:0-11762 GCA_026546445.1 Cyclargus thomasi | reverse complement strand
TTTTAGTTTCTTTTGTACTATTTTAGTTTTTTCCCTTGGAAGTCGGTTTTAATTTTTTGTTAAAAAATAATAATTATTCGAAACTATGGCCCAATACTATTATGGCCCGCGGTGCTACCCTTGGCTTAATCGAGTTTAAAAAAGAAGTAGCCTATATCCTAATTTAAGATACCAGCAAGCTCCATGTCAAATTTTATCGAATTCGTTTAGTCGTTTAAGCGTGAAGAAGTAACAGACATCACACTGTCAAACTTTTAATTTGATAATATTAGTAAGTTAATATATTGGCCGTGGGGGAGCCAGACGAATGGGCCAAAGCATCGACGGCCTCAAAGAAAACTGGCGTGAAACGTCGTTGTTCTGTGTTTCGTCCAGTAACTGAGTTTAACGGTGGCCCAACTTCCCTAGTCCCCTTATCCCTATTCCGATTCCCAGGCGCGTGCGCTCCATACAGGCTGAAAAGCTGTTCGTTGCTTGCCATAATATGAACTTGGACGTCTTGTTTGTACAAAAGTCCCTTTCGCGAATAAAAAATGAAAATATTTTTATTAGTACAATGAAACCCCTCGTTACGTTGTTCTGTCGGTCTTTTACACTGTGGCTGAGTACCTCGCCTTACACTAATTGAAATAGTCCTGTGCTACCACTGCCCAATGCCCATTCCCTATTCTTTCATAAAAAGGCCAGCAATGCACATGCTACTCTTGGGATGAGTGTCAATGGGCGTCGGCAGTTGTTTTCCATCAAGTTACTCGTCTGCTCCCTTGGCCCTTGATTAGTTGGTTGGGTGGTTCTCTATAGGTATAACATTATAATTTTTAAAACCGACGAAGTCGGTACCAGTCAAAAATTTCAATCTAGACAAATCATGACATGTAAGCTGGTACCGACTTAAAAATATTGAAGATTGTGTACGGAAATAGGCTGATGCCTCACCCAATTCTGAAACAGGCACTATCAAAGAATAAATATTATTTAATACTTTTTAGTTTCTTTTTTATTGTTTTTGTTTTTTCCTTTGGAAGTCGGTTTTATTTTTTTTACTAACAATTAGTATTTATTTTTATTACAACTAGTACTAAAATCAAAATAAATTAAATATTTATCATCAACAAACTTGTTTTATTCAAGTTACTTCTTCTTGGTACTAGATGGCGCTACAGTACGTCTACATCGTATACATTACATCGCATACATTAGCTAAAGCTTTTAAAGTTGCGGAAATATGTTTCCATAATATTTTATTCTTAACTGGTACGTGTCCAACAAGATAAATCATTTATTATGATCTAATAGGAATATATTAATCGTTTATTAATAGCGCATGTATATTTACTTTGAATCTTAATTTATTAGCATTGAAGCTTTTAATACTGAAACTTCGTTAATACTAATGAAGTAAGTTATTTGCTGGCTCTAACCGAAGTTTTGCTTTACTTAACTTTATCGTCTATCTCGTAAAGTAATATTTTATTCATATACATCAATCTCGTTAAGTATTTTGGAAATAGATAAATTATTTGGATTAAAATCATGAAATGAAGGAGATTTTCTACGTTATTTCAATTTTTATAATTTATGTTAAATATTTTTGCTGGATGACACAGTGTATTCGTATTACCATCCTTGTTATTTTCCTAGAATTCCACGAACATTTTATGTCAAAAAAGCAATTTAATACGGTCGAACTAAGAAACCTTCTTTTTGGCAGTCAAAAACAATTTCCTATTCGATGTAGCCGTTTTCAAGTTTTAAAGAAACAAACGAAATTTAAGATTAACTTTTATTTGTATAGATCACTATTTATACTTTTTTAGTCTTTTCTCAATTTTCAGTACCCCTGTTTGAGCTTTCGAAGTATTCTCTATATTTGCTTACACCTCTTATCCTCTTTTGAATTAATATTCATAACAGTACTGGAATATTCGATTGCATAGTATTAAAAAAGATTATATCCGAACATTTAAAATGGGTTAAAGGTTTTATTTTCATGATGTAACCATTTGCCGGCTCAAAGTATAATAAGAAATATGCTCTTAGCTCGATACATCATTTGACGTCCGGCGTTTGAGAGGACACGTCTCGGAACACTCATCGGCTACAAAATGCTCACTTTTCGGACCCTCATCAACCTCAAAGTAACCCTTTCAACAAATAAAAATATAATGCAATATTAACCGGAATACTGTTTTAGTTAAACAATTCTAAAATGTTAAGTCGCGCGTTGAGCGCGAGCTCATTTTCATAGTGGATTTATATAATTTTCTATAATTCAATTATAATTCAGAAAGAACTACGTGCCGTGATATTTCGAAATCTCAAAAAAACACAGGCAGCTGCATCCGTTTTGGATGATTTTTACAGTATTTTTAGAGCACAGTAACCACTCATCAAATATTGTAGTACCTGGGACAGGATTTTAAATGATCGTATAGGTGCCCAAGCGTGTGAGAATACTGTATAGTATTCTCACAACACAGTCGGGACGTATGCATCTGGGGCCATCTATGTGTGTGGGCTTCCTCACGATGTTTTATTTACCGTACGCCTTCAGATCCATAATACGTGAGATCGAACTCAGGAGTGCGTACCAAATTTAAACCCACTAGGAACCGACGCTCTCTAGGAAAAAATCTATTATATAAAAATAAGTCGGGTATTTTTCTTTCTGACGATATAAATCTAAAAAGCACTAACCCATTTCGACGGCTTAGCATTGTTGGAAACGTCTCAGGCTATGTGAGGTTTGTAGCAAAGAAAATTCGGAGACAATTTCGAAAAAAGCAGTAAAATAGTAAATCTCAACTTTATTACCACGCCAAGGGAGTCGGGCAATTGCTAGTACTCTATATATAAAACATTATAAAGCCATAACATTTCAATTCCACCAAATAATGATAATATTTAATTCGACCTCGCAGTTGGACAATTAATTTCTCATATTCGAGCACTCGCAAAAGCTCTATAAATAAAATTTATGAACTTCGTTTTTACGATTTCATATTTCCTTCAATAAACTGGCCGTTTTTTATATTTTTGTTTTTTTATTTGATTATTGATGCGAGACATGTCTTCAATTAAACTGTTATTTTAAATTGCGAGAATCACTTTAAAACGTTTCGATACGACGAAATATGCCACTACATAAAACTATATAATGAAATTTTATGGCCGCTTACGCGCCACAGAACGCGCGTTAAAATGCGGTAATGCACACGGTACAACAAATTTTAGCTTTACCCACCACAGGTCAAATTTTGTTTGAACGAGCTAATCTCCGGAACTACTGGCCGGAATTGAAAAAATCTTTTTATGTATGGTATAAAGATTCATCTCATAGATTGTTAATGTTAGGCTTAAGGATATAATATAAATACATATGTTAGTCTTTCAGGTATTTATTATATAATAAATATGTATGTTAGTTCTAAGGTTTATAATATGGGTTTTGTACCTGAAATAAAAGATTTGAGTTTGAATAGATTGTTAATGCAGAGTCACATTAATGCGGAAGTTGCGTTCAATCTAGGATCAGTCTGAGACTAACGCCAGATCGAAGTCCATAAAAAATTATCAGTCAAACAATCGGATACACAATCAATCTCCTGTCTTGCCTGAACAAACTGATGAACTCAACTGATGACAGAGAACCGAGTTATAAAACATTAGCTAACGCGAAATGTGTTCATGGTTGAATCTGAAAAAAAACTCTCATTCGGCACTCAGAATGCCAAGTGCGAGTTTTTTTTTGACATTCGATCTTGAACGCGACCTTTCGCGTTTATATAAGATATTATGTGGGATTTGTACAGTGCCACCTAGCGATGCTCACGGTCATTTGTACATGACAAATGCCATATAAAAATCCTAGTAATCGCGGAACGCGTTCACTGTCGAATGTCTCACTCTTACACTCGGTACTCCGATGCCAGATCGTGTTTAAGCTCCGTATAACCGACGTATATCGAGGTATATCGTACGAATTAGGCATTCACAATCACCAAGGGGAACGAACTAAGTATTTCTAAAGTATTTCAACATATTAAGGCGATTCATCGAAAGCTCGTAATGAAACTACACAGAGGGTCGAGTGTAAATAAAGAATAATGAACCGGGCGACTTGGTGAGGCTCGGCAAAAGGATACTTTCGGCCGTATCTTCATTACAAGAGAATAAGGGAAAGTCCCCATTCGGTGAACATTCGATGACTCTACCCACGTCCGTAGTATTAATTTTGGGTTTATTGAATAAAACGTGACTAACATAACCGATTCCTTGATATAGAGCGTTAGAAGTTGAAATTACTTTGCCGAAGCTTGCCACTTACGTGAGAAATTCAATCTAGTAGAGAAAATGTTTTGTATTTGACTTACAACTGTTTAAATTTCGATTTATATACGCTATTATCCGTTAATAGATGAATATTTTATTCACAAGGCAAGCGATACAATACATTTTAATTTTTCAATTTCAATTTAGGCTGATAGTTGTATTAACTACCAAACTCATTATTTATTTACGTCACATCATCATTTTTAACAAACGAATAAATTAAGATAATTAATTACAAAGAAAACATCACCTTACATTTCAACATCACTTTAGAAAATTATTTATCTTCAATAATTCAGAGAATTTAACCGCCATTACTCTAATATCAATTCCGATATCGCTTCAAAAGGCACATGATTTTTATCGTCCCTTACTTGGAGATATATGAGAGTAATTTCTCAGAAGCATTCCAGTTTCTGGCATTCTTTGGTCATGGTTTTTGTACCATCGACCTGAAAAATATGTTTCAATGGGATATTATTTACCGACATTGACGGATTGAACGAAATGCCAGCGGTGTTTTATACATAAAAGATGAGTTTTGTTCAGTCAGCCGTGGTTGGAACTTTTGTTGTATACAATAACAGCTTGCTGTGACGCGGTTTCCGCATGTTATATTCTTTACAAGCTGAAAATGTTTAATATTTTATAATTTCTGTAAAATCCATATCGAAGTTAAAATTCTTACTTCGTGTAGACAAAAGCTATCACACTTAAAATTGCATATTCTTTGTTCAATTTTTAATCCAAGAAACAATGACTAAACCTCAATATTTTTTGTCTGTTTCTCGCAAGATTTCATGAATCCTTTAATAATACAATCAATTTGTAAGCTATTAAAAATTTTTTAACACTGCAGAAATGGTGCGTTTTATTTCACAGTTAATTGTTATATTTCAAAATGAAACCATAATACTAGAATCCTCGGGAAGTACAATTCTCAACTATCACAATTTATATAAGGCTTACTCGGTTTTATATATTTATAAAGTTTCATATTCTAATCAAACCGTAGTAATTGTTGTTGGCTGTGCCATAATATAATATTTTTGCAATATTTTCTGTGTAATTTAGAGATGTGGTGGAATGCACATTAAGCGGAATAATCCTGCATTGCGCATTAAGTTTTCGAAACACGATGGTACGTATACGACAGCTGAAATGTATCACGTGGGCTTCGGCCTGACCGAGCATAACATCTGGCCCAGTCGGAAGATCTTCCTTTGGTCACCACGACCAATCCCACAGTGAAAATAATTGATATATTTACTAACACAACTTATCAGTAGCAGTTTTTTACTTTACACATTTAATGTTGTTTATTAACAAGCAATGTAAAAACAATTTAATGTTATTTAAAGCAGAATATGTTAAATATTTCTTTCCATTCATTGGCCGTTTGGGGATTCCAATTAAGAATATTGATTATTTATTATAAAGGAATGTCAAAGAAGAGATGTGATGGAAATTTCACGCAGTGAGAAAATCATGACTTAATTAAACACGAAAAGGAAAATGTCCGATATTGCTCAGATATTTTTGCAGACAAAAATTTATTTCGTTCTGCTGTCAATAAAACCTTTCAAACGGGATAAAGAAGCAAAGATTAAAATATACAAATAATTTTATGAATATTTAAAATTACTGTCGTTGTTATTGTTTTTTGCAATTTTCTGAGAAGCTTCAGTTTGCATAGATACCAATATTATTAGGCACTTTTAGTTAAGTTACGTTCCCTTCCGAGGTATCCCTCGAGGTAAGGTAACTTAGTTAAGTATTTAATATTTAAGTTATAAGACATACAGGTTTCAGTTATTACAAAACTGGCTTTTTGCCGCGGCTTCACCCGGGTATCCGAACATCGCGACACAATACGAATATTTTGTCAACATGGTGTTTTTCCAAGACAAAGTATATTATAGACTTAGACTTAGCATAGACGTAGTTGAAACGATGGGGTGTAGCATACTCTTTGTTTCAACTAAGTCTATGCCTAAAAATTAACTTAAACTTTGTGAAAATTCAAACACCTACCTCTAGCTACTATTAATATGGAGCAATAAATAGCAAAAAATCAAGTTCGTTGTATGAGAGCCCTACTGCTCTATTAAATTTATTTTGGTTTTAGTATTTGTATATTGCTATAACGGTATTGTTATAGCGGCAACACAAATACATAATCTGTAAAAATTTCAGCTCTCTAACGATTACTGTTCTTGAGATACGGCCTAGAGACTGACAGGCGGACAGAAAAAAACGGGATCCTAAACTACTAAAACCTCGATGTCTTAGTAGTAGGATCCCGTTTTTTCCTTTGGGTACGGAACCCTAAAATAAAGCACATTCCATTTTATAAAAAATAAAGCACATTCCATTTTATAATAATATTTAAAGCATAGTTTATTCTAATCGAGGAATATCTTTACGTATTTGAAAGAATGAAAATCACGGTTGCCTCAATTTGAGCATGCTCTAGTCTAGCGTATATCTGGGTCATTTTTAAGACCCTCGAGTAAATTAAAAAACTCTTACTTTCGTAATGAAAACGGTTCTTGTATGTTTTTCCGGTACACAATTTTTATTACTTCATTTGCACTGTAATCTGTTTTTTCTCTAATATTTTGTTCTGAAACTGATCTTAATTAATTATTTTAAATGAGACAGACTATAAAATTTATCAAATAGTTTTTTTTTAAATATAAGGGAGTTCAGTACTCAAAAAATCGCATATTTAATTTTAAATTTTTTAAATTGATTGTGGTAGTAGAATCTTACGTACGTACGTACGTAGTATAATAAAAATATTTTCTTCCATATGTATGTTAAATACTCGGTATAAAAAAAATCTTTTTTACTTTTTTAATGATAAAAAATAAAAATATTTATATTTTATATAAGTACCAAGTATTTTTGTGTCAAAATAACCAAAATCAATGCTGAATATCTTTAATACCTGTCTATGAAACTTCGTGTGCTCAAAATTGTTTTAAGTTTTGTACCACGAAAAGGCAAGCGCGGTTATAGGGGGGTGTACACACTTCGAAAAATTTATGTTACTAAAAGTAAACAAGAACATGAGCGTACTTATTAAAATACGTGCCTAAAATTTTTGTAACAAGAAAAAATACTACTTTTGTTATTAATAAGGATTTGGATTTGGGTTAAAATGTTAACCTTTCAAGGAGCACCTAAAAACTTGATATTATGGCACGTACGCCGTACACAGTACACATATATTTTCACAGATCTTCGATATCTTTGTGATTCATATAAAAACATTACGAGCAGAATCTGTGTGTTCTGCCCTTACCAACTCTTGTAATATAAATGTAAATTCCTTTAAGCAAAGTGTTGATGTGTCGGATAGGGACCAACTTCTGCTATAACGCTGTGTGTTCCCAAACTTAACAATGTCAAGTCGATTTTGCTCCTTGCGCTTGTAAATTGCATGAATATTACGTTGCAAAAGGTTAGAGGAATAGGCATCTCCTTATTAAGGAGTTTGTCGTAAATTCTAGTCTTTAGTATTTTCATGCCACAAAATCGGTTTAGAGATATACGCTTAGCTTATACGAGTATAAGCTTAGTATTGGTAATAGTATTATTAAAATATTTAGACTAACACTTATACTCTTCGTTACTCAGATAAAATAATATAATACGAGTATGTGAAAGAAAGCCTTTTTCAAAGTTTACCTAGAAAATAAATCTCTCTGTTAGTCAACCACATATACAAACAACTCTTGTAAAATAAAACTTTTATATTTATAATTTTTACGAAAACTCCCCGCGATTCCTGTTCAAATAAACTTTGAAATTAAAACATCTAAAACACCGCATTAAAATATTAACAACACGTTCAAATAAAAATGCTAAAGTGTAAAACATGAATGAAGTAGACTATCAAAAAGCAAACGAAAGAAGTAATTCAATTCTGTTATTCCTGTAATAAGGTCAAATGATTTGAAAGGCTGTAAATTTAATATAATTGCTGTGAGAAGAAAAATATCTTAATACTCGGGGGTTCGTTTAGACAGTCTCGGGAGGGCAGTAAGGATTCGGCCTTGCCACTCACTTGTCCAACACAGACGCTCGGTATTAGCATTTAAATTGATGGCATCTATTCAAATTATCTTAGAGCACTCCTTAATTGACATCCAATAAAGTCTGTTTTTTGCTAATTGGAATTTTGCGAAAACATCGGAAAAAGAATTTAAGCAAAAGAAGTCCGTGGTTTATACATAGCATGTACAAACCACCACGGACTTCATTTATAGCATTTATAACACTTTTTTATTATTTTTCTATATATTAGTAATGGGATGGGAAAATGGGAAAATGCTGCCTTCACGTTTTAGCGTAGCAAACGATTACCTTTTTTTTGACATACACTTACTTGAAAGGATGGAGAATGTAAGACTATTTAGTCTTGGAAAAACAAAATGTTCCAAAAGTAGGTTTACAAGAATATGTGTAATTTTTCTCGGGATTCAAAGCATCTTCATACTAAATTTCAGCAAAATTGGCTCAGCGGCCAAGCTCTGATAGGTATTACACAGACAACTTTCATAATTCTAATAAAAAAAAGATAAGCTTAAAAAATACACGAAAACGTTATAAAAGAATTTTAAAAGGTTTGAGGTCAGATAAAGTTATATTTAACAAAAATCTCACATTTTATCATTGTTTAAAATGTTTTAAAACCGAGGATAATAATATTTAAAAAGGGTTTTAGCTACATGTCCCTCTGTTTAGTCAGCCCGCTTTCGGCGAGCGTGTGGAACCCTTAAATTATATCAAAGAGACGGGCGTTTTAAATACATTTTGTTTATGTTCTCGAGGTCTATGTGTAAAAAGTGGTTAAATCTAGCTCGTCCGTCGCCGCGGTCAACCCGAACTTCATTTACATTATAATGAGTCACAATAAAATACCTCGCATTTAAAATTTTCTGTATCAAGCAATAATTCTCCACAATTTAACGTCGCTATCTGAAGCTACATGCTGGAGCAATAGAAAAACGGGATACAAAGAGAAAAAGAGCCTGCTATGAAAATATACACCCAATATTCTTTTTTGAAAAATGGACCTTTATCAATCAAGCCGGTGGAAAAAACGAAAGTTAGATGTAACAAAGGGGTTGTCAGTAATTTCCGAAGCCGTTTCAGTCGCGTCGGTTTCATGCATCGTTTGCCGCTATGATGTCCGCCAATTGATCAACGCTATTTGGCTTTGATCCCAGTCATTCGGGACGTTTATGAACATTTTTTAAATTCATCCGATGGCGAATTTGGATACGTTTTAGGCGATAACTTTAAATTATTTTGTGTCGATTTTGATGAAAGCCATTCGGTCTTTATCCATTGGCTTTTATATTTTAGGTTCATCCAAAAACCATTAGGTATAAACTTCGATAATCCATAAACATTTTCATATTTCTAAAAAAAACTTATGTGAATATTCTTATTTTTACGCGATTTTCAATGTCCATGCAAGCAAAGCCACGATCAAAACTTTATGATAATCATTTAATAAGTACCTTTTTACGAAAGATGCAAAAGTATAGACTTTTCCCAATTATAGTTGATATGGAGGAAGAGCATCGAATGCCAATATTATTTTAAAATATGCTTTAATTTTGCATATTTTTAGTAACTTACGCTACGCACACTACAACATTTTGACATGACATCATAATCTTTGAAGTCTATATCTAAATTGAAGTCTTTGATATATTATAGTTTTTATAGCTCCCTCAAAACTTATTATTTTAAATACTTATGGTCGAATTTCGTCCGTAGGTAGACCAGAAGTTACGTTAAAACGTGAACCATCACAGCGCGAAGCATATTAAAATGAGTAAGGTGTTCTAGAATAAACGTAGAAGGTCGGAGAGACACGTCCCAGCCATTGTAACATTCTTACCTCAAGCCTTAAACAGAGGGTTTGAAGTTAACACGTAGCTGCAATTCGTGCAGAATAATCCTTTGCATTTCATTTAATTAATTTTCCGGGTCCTTGGGTACGAGACGTACCTCGTTACGAAATTCGTGTCTCTCTGAAGGAAAAATACGCGTTTACCCTAACAAAGATACACAAAGGCACCTTTATGTAGCCGTGGAAAAAATATTTTAAGCTACAAATTTGAAAAGATTAGGTATTTTACCGAGCAAATTTTCCCGAAACAAATGTAAGATGTTTAAATTCGGTTTCGAGAATACTGTTTAAAAGCGATTGATTTTGCAGTATTTATATTTATGGGGAGAAAATAATTATAGAAAATATTTTAGAATATTAATTAATATTTAAAATCGACGAGAAAACCAATGAGGTTATTAAACGTAATAGTAACTGTGGTATATAGGTGTCTATAGTTATAATGGCCATAATAGTAAAATCTAAACTGTAAATACCCCTTTGTTTTTTAGTTTACCTGTGTCAACGTGATTGGGCGTTTAGCGCATCCCACGGGAACGATAAACAATGCCATTTGTCTAACCTACCTGGTCCTAACCTACCTACAGTTTTTGCGTTATAAAAAGTGTAAGTAAAATATTTCTTTATATTTATATCAAAAGATGTTTGAATTTACAATTTGCTATGGTAGCACATGACTTTTTAATGTATTTAAATAAATCCATATAAAAAGTATTTACAGTTAAACGCAATTTTAAACTAGATTTGCGTTTATAATTAAGTGTAATTAACTAGTGTCGGTTTTGTATTTGCGTTGTATTCACTAAAGCATCCTTTGTTTTGTAGAATAATGCAGCTAGAGTGAAATACGGACCGCACTGTAATGCCAACAATACTATTAAACTATAAAAATTGTGTAGTCTAATCATATAAGACATTAAAGTTTTACTCATCAAAAGCGTCCTTAGCCTAGTGGGCAAAGTTAAGTCGAGAGGGTGCAGGTTCGAACCCGGGTGGAGGCGTATGCCAATGAGACAGTTTCCGATTTCAAGTACATGATACGAATGCTCATTGGATTGACCTTGGGAGAGCCGTGCTTCGTCATGAATGGGCCGGCTCGACTGAAATGATACCACGACCTTACAGAAAACGGGCGTTGTGGTGTGTTTCGTTCAGTGAGTGAGTTTAGCGGTCCCCAACTTCCCTAATCCCCTATCCTTATTTCCGTATAAAGGCCGGCAACGCACTTGCGGCTCTTCGGATGTTCATTGTCATTGTCATGATTGTTCATGTATCATTTAAAAAATACTTGTTTTCGACTGTACCTACTTCAAGTATTAACTAAAAACTTCGAGTATTTTTTTTAAACAATGTAGCAAAGTTGCAAGATTAAAGCATTTGTAAGAGCACCGACGAACTTCTCTAGTTTTTCAAGAACGCCCCTTATATTATAAGATTGCGCAAACAAAGTCGCGAGCATCATGTATAATTAATTAAGTGGCTTCGTTGAAATTGG
>JAOTAV010088114.1:0-11762 GCA_026546445.1 Cyclargus thomasi | reverse complement strand
CTTCATGTGGCAGTCTCCATCGTTATACTCTGACATTGGCAATTCATGAAGGAGCCATTTTTAAAAGAAGAAGAAGAGACTGTTTTATTTACAATGTAAAAAAACTCATAGGAAAACTTTCTATTTTAAGAAAGAATGATATAAAAATTATGTACTAATCTTATTCAAGGCATAAACATGACGAACCGAATTTTAGAACTGTACAGTGGTATTGGAGGAATGCATTGTGCATGGCTAGGTTATAATAAATGATTTTGAAAGTTAAAGCTAAGTTTCATTAAGAATAAAATTACATACTTATTAATCCTTTAATTTTATGATTTCAGATTCGAATATAGATGGTGAGGTAGTTGCAGCAATAGATATAAATACAATTGCAAACTGTGTTTACAAACATAATTTTCCTCAAACCACATTAATAACCAAAAATATACAATCGTTAACTGTTAAAAAAATAGAGGAACTTGATATAAATACAATACTAATGTCTCCACCTTGCCAGCCATTTACAAGAAATGGCAAACAAATGGGTGAAAGTGATCCTAGAACGGACTCATTCTTATATATAATATCTATATTAGATCAATTACCAAAACTGGAGTACATACTAATGGAGAATGTTAAAGGGTTTGAGACATCTGGTGTGCATAATTTGTTCATAAAAAAGCTACAAGATTGCAACTATATGCTTCAAGAGTTTCTTATATGCCCATCGTCAATAGGCGTTCCTAATTCAAGATTAAGATACTATTGCATAGCTAGAAGAAAGCCAAATTGGAATTTTAAGAGGAAAGATGAAATTGTAAGTATGTGTTTTGAGTTATAAACAGCCATCACTTTTCCACTTCTCAACTGACTCTTTTGTTACAGATGACAAAGCTAACTAAAGAATATGGTGAACCATTTTCATTCGAAAATATAATTAAGAAAGCCTCAGATGCATATCTTGTACCAGATAAGATGTTAAAATACATCCATGCTATGGATATAATATTTAAACAGTCTAAAAGATCATGTTGTTTCACAAAGGCATACTCACATTATGCGGAAGGCACAGGTTCCATTTACACAGATTCAAATCCAGATGATGTTAAAGAAAGTCTGCAAAATGCAAAATTGTATGAACCTAGTAGCACAGAATTTTTAACACCCTTAAAGAAACACAAATTCAGATACTTAATGCCGATGGAATTGGCAGCCTTAATGTGCTTTCCAAATAAATTTAGTTTTCCTGAGAAAACAACAACAAAACAATGTTACAGGCTTCTAGGGAATAGTGTAAATGTAAAAGTAATAAGTGAACTACTGAAAATATTATTTAATTAATGTTATAAACTGGTATTTACATAGCTTACATGTATTTTTGATATATTCTCAGTTGAATTATTAACATTGTAAAATTCACAAAGTGTTTTTGATTATAAATATAAGATGTACTGTAACTAGTATAATTGCACAGTTCATTTTGATTTTTTACAATAGGTTTTTATCATTCTAAAGTCAATGGGTATATTTTGCAAGTTTTTATAAAGAAATAAGAAAAGGTCTGTTTAATGCTCCTGCTATAAGAAAAAACTGTCTAAGCCCAAAAGAAAATCTTAAAAGAAAATAATATAGTTTGTTCATAAATTTAAAAAGTTTTGGTCAGATTATTTCAAAAAATCTTACAGTATATTTTAAACACATTACATGATTAGTATGCAGGTCCTGGTAAGAAATTAACTGAGAATAAACTATGAAATCTTATATGCTACTCATGAAATAGCACCATTGCTGAGGATTTGTCGTGCTCGTCGTTTTGCTCTATAATTTAGAACCCTCATTCTCAACATAACTGCAACTGATGATATACTGCCCACAATAAATGACCAAATTGTAAACTTCCAGTAAGCTCTTTCTTCCAAGTAAGCTACTCGATCACAGCTGCAATAAAAAAAATATATGTTACTGTTAGAAATTGAGGTTGGCAACTCATGTTAACAGCCATTTTAAAATGCCATTACCTTCTTGTTACTGTTTCACCATTTTCACACTTAAGAATTTCCTTAAAACTTGTATGAATACAAACACCAATGCTTTTGCTTCTTATTTCAAAGTCTGGAAGAATAAAGATGCTTTTTTGTAAAGAATTTTATTTTATATTTTGAGCTTGTCTCCCCAGGTACATAACTTGTCCAAAGTATTGCAAGCATTAGACACAAAATTGTACACTAATATAAGTAAGCAATTTACAGCATTACGCAAAAGACAGTTACTATACCTGAACAAGGGTGACATTCACTAATAACAGTGTATGGTTGTTGTGTCCAACATGTGGAATTATTTTCAGTTGGAAACGTTTTATTTCGAGTGCGCTGGCTTCCTGACAACGTGTCTGCGAGCTGGGACTCCAATATTAAAACGACGACGGTTAATCTGTAACGTATGTAAAATAATAATAGTTATAATATGCAAAGTTAAATTAGCAAAGTACAACATTCACTGACTAGGTACTTACACGGCCAGCAGTATCGTCCCTAATAACATGCATCGCTTCGAACACGTTTCAATCATTTTTCATTTATTTCTCATGTGCTATTAAATAAGTTTTTAAATCATAATTCTCACAATTCGTAAAAAAATATACAAAATTCTATCATGATGATTTTGACATGTAATTAGTTCTTCTTCTTCTACTCCGTCTTCTTCTTTATTTGGCGCTACGGCTATATAACCATCGCCAGTGTCAAGTAAATGCGGGAAATCAATTTACTTGTTCAAATATTTTTTTAGCAACATTACATATCGTCAAGTCTAAAGTCAAGTCAAAGTCAAGGTAAAACATCGGTCAAAGCGTCAAGTCAGTCAATTTAGTAAAGTGGTGGACGCTACTAAAATTTCGTATGGAGTTTTGGAGGGTTACATAAAAAAGCACGTTTCTTAAAGTTCTATCACTTGCCCACACTTGTACATGATAACGAATATTTAATGGTTGATATTCTACCACTATAACGCATTAAAATCCGAAATTACACAAATTTAGCGAAGAAATACAAAAACACAACCAGTGACGTAACTATACCGTTCGAGGCCCGTGGCAAATTCGTTTTTGTTCGACTATGTCAATCCAATACGAAAACACGTCAAGCGATTATTGTAAAAAATAATCGCTTGCCTTTTGTCTAGGGAGGCCGATCGGGGGCACCTTCCGGCTGGAGCCCGTGGCATTTTGCCGGCTTCTCATCTTGTAATTACACGAAAGTGATACATCATGATCGTCAAAGGGCAAAGGCAAAAAGGTAAAGAAACACAGGATATCCTGGTTCAGGGAATATAATAAAAATATTTTGTATTTTTGCTAAGAAGCTCTAGAAATTTGTTTTTTTTTTGGTCATGTATACAGTATATTACTTATAAATTATAATAAATTATTATTAAATCTATGGAGGCTGTACACCCTCGCCGAGACACAGCGAGACAGCCCGAGATCCGAGTGCAAGATTTTTGATAATCGTTATGGAGACTGTACACTCTCGGGCGAGACTCGTGGCGAGATGAGGCAATTACAATTTGTAAACATTTATAGAGGCTGTATACTTTCGAGCAAGAATTTCGTGGCAAAAGCGGCTGACAGGCGAGACGAGGCGAACGCAACCATTTACACTCTCGCACTCGGGCGAACTCATTATGTCTCGGCGAGAGTGTATAGCCTCTATAACGATTTTTGTATTGGGTGACCGTGTAAGGTGCTTCTACGTTTTGTCACTCTTTGCCTTTGCATTCGCCTCTGTGTATCAAATTTATGATCTGTGAATGGCGCCATGTTATCTGAAAGAGTAAACGCCAATAGAAAGCGGATTTTTTTCTACCTGTAAAACTATTCGGCAAATTTAGTTGTAGTTAAAACGACGTAATATATGTGTTCGAATTATTTTTAAGTTATGTGACTGAGTTATCATCTTTAATATTTAGTTATACTAATATAATATAGTGGACAATGGCTCTACCAAACGAAACCCAGAGACCATTTCGTCTCTACGTTACCCATGTCGACGGAGAGGCACATTTCCTGAAAATAAGTGGGCAGCTCGATCAAGAGGCTTCGTTAATGATAGAGAGCTTATTCGAAAATGCACGCCAAAACTTGGAACAAGGAATAGGTGCCGCTCCACCTGCGGCAATACAAGAAGGTATAATTTGTGCCGCCAAATACAAAGATGGGTCCTACTACAGAGCCAAAATAATCAACACCGCCAACCTCGCCAATGGATTGGTTGGTGTTCAGTTCATCGATTACGGTAATAAAAATGTTATATCACTGAGTACCATAAGGTTATTAGATAACTATGATCCAATGTTTCTAAAATTACACGGCCAAGCCACAGATTATTATTTATCTCGTGTCATCAGCCCGTCTGGAAAGTGGGACGAGCCTATAATTCTTAAGCTTCAGGGGCTTCTCTGCTATTCTGAGTATCCAGCAACTGTTGACGCTCAAACAAGAACCTTACCGATAATTTCTATTCAGTATAAAGGAAACGATCTCTCGACTCATCTTGTGTCCAATAGAATTGGCGTCGCTTTGCCGGTGCCGAAACAGGAGGTTATACTACACCAAATGACGGAAAACCAACACAGAATCGCCTGGACTCCACCTGTGACCAATGAGGCTCCACCATACTACCCTGAGCATGTCCCATTTTTGATCAATCAGAACTTCCCGAACCCAGCCTCAGCTATGAGGATGACCCAGAATGTCCCAGTGGCTTTCAATGGTGCTCCAATACAGGCGCCTTCCAATATTAGCCAGAGGCTTCTAGTTAACAAGGTCTCAAGAAATGCCGTGAATTTGAGAGCACCGGAACGTCAACCTCACATCCATACACCAATGTCCCCCCAAATACAGGCTGCTCCTCTGTCACCCAAGAAGTCTGCAACTTATAAAAGTCGGAACTTGGAGGTGAACACCGAGCATAAAGTTTATGTGTCTTATGCTGAGGAAGGACCTGAACTATTTGCAGTGCAGCTAGTGGTTGATGCTGCAAAGTTGCAAGATATGATGGACGACATAAATAGGAGACCACACAGCAGCCTCGCTGAGCCACCAATGATTGGCACAGTGTGCCTTGGCCGGATGTCTGGCGACCGTATCATTTGTAGAGCCATAGTCACCAACTTATCAGGTTCCCAGTGTAAATTATTCTTCGTGGATTTTGGTGACACAGAAATGGTATCATACTATGATATTTTTGATATACCAGAAGAGTTTGTGAAGCCCCATGTCCTCGCAATAAGATTTTGTTTGTCGAAAGTAAAAAAATTAAACAAGGGACCCCACTTAAATGAAGTCTTCAAGCAACTAGTGGATGGAAAGGTTTTAACTTTGAAGGTTGTGCCACCAGAAGGTCCACCGTTGATTCAGTATGGGGAACTGTATTTGGACAATCAAAATGTCCTGGACATTCTGTTAGCAAACATGAAGGACAATTTACAATTTAAGTGGATAGATGTGTTACCGAAAGGCAGCAAGAAATCAGTATTAGTATCTTATGTTGACAGCTGTGTTAAATTCTATGTCCAGTTGTCTGAGAATATTGATGCATTGAATGCTGTTATGGATGCAGTGAAGGCTCACTGCAAGAACAGCAACTCACCAGGTCAACTTCCCGTGGGTGCTGTGTGCTGTGCCCGGTTTCCTGATGACGATGAGTGGTACAGAGCCATGGTGAGGGTCTCCAAAGGGAACCAAGTGACAGTGGTTTATGTAGACTATGGTAATGAACAGGAAGTCAATGTTTCCGATCTGAGAACAATTACACCAGATCTTATAAAACTACCAGCTCAAGCTATGAAATGCGCACTAAAAGTAAGTACTTATATTATATCGTGTCTTTATTTCCTCAAGTGTATAAAAATTTAGAATCAAGAGATAAATCGATGTTTCCTAATGAGGATGGAAGGATTCTTCTGCACAGAAATGTCTGCAGAAGAAGTAAATGTTACTATTTATAACTTGCATATTTGTATAACTCAAGTTAGTTGTTGCAGTATGCGCATAATGTACTTAATTCCTTGGAAAAAAATTAAGATATCCTTATTATGATTAATAAGGATATCTTACATTTTTTTTTCATATTTAACTTTTAATTAGGTATAAAAATATGTGTTTATCATGTGATGCCACATAGCAAATGCATCTTTAAATAGTAGTAATAAGATTTAATGATAATCACAATGTAAATTATTATATGAAGCTGAAGTGAGCGGCCAGAATAGTCAGCGGCCAAGTAAAATCCAGGTCCGTATTGAGCTCTTGGTGCCCCGCCCCATCCATAAAAATTTTTGAGTCGGACTATATATTGTGATTATCATTATATTATGCTTTCGCCGCCCACTTCAGCTTCATAATTTTTATATATTTTACAAACAATACATAATCATGATGCAAAAAATACAAAAATTACTAATCTAGTAAACTTTAAACTGGATTTCACTTGAAAGAATTAGTCATTGCTATGACTGCTATTATGCTTTGCTATTATTAAAGGTTGCTCTTTTAATAATAGCAAAGCATGCAATAATTACATGAAGTCAATTTGTATAGCTGTTATTTATTTCTGTAATGTACTAAAAATTCTTTTATGGATTTTGAAATTGAACAACAAAACATTTTTTATTATCATAAAATTCATACTTACATTATAAATAAATGCCTTACTGCCTCAACTGTGTATCTTAAAAATGGCTAAATTTCAGGAGACAAAAAAAACTGATCATATTTTTTTCCTTAGTAATTGTACTAAACTAGATATGAGGTTATTTGATAAGTAAATTGTTACCTATCAAATAACCTCATATCTAGTTTTGTACAATTACTAAAAAAAAATATATTATCCGTTTCTCATGTGCAGTGAAATGTAGCCATTTTTAAGATACGATGTTAAGGCAGTAAGGCATTGAAAGCAAAATTTTGTGAGTGTGTATGTTAGTTACTTTTATCACACTTCAAAACCTGTGCCAACATAGGCTACCTGTATTAATCCAGAATTTTATGCGGGGTGCTACCCGCATAAAATTCAGGCTACAGCAAATCAATTCAATACAGCGAGCTATTGCAAATATTCTTTTGCAGTATTTCATAATTTGTGCATATAGAAAGAACTTTCTTTCAGGGATTTGAAAATAAACCGATTGAGAAGCAAAATTCAAATCAACTGGAAATGTTGGCTTTGGAAAAGACATTGATGGCCCACATTGATGGACACCTAACCAGTGACACAATGTTAGTGACATTAGTTGATGATACAACCACTCCTCCCCTGGATGTTGCCAAACGGATGATGCAGTTGTCTCAACCTAGGAGCAATTTGGAGGTAAGTTTTGGTAACAAAGATAAGATATGAGAAAATATAATTTGCACCCATGATTGCCATACAAAGGGTTCCTTGACTGAAGATAACATACAGAAAACGATGCTACAGCCAATTTTTGACAACCTACTATAATACTAGCTTGCTAAGCTGTAGGTTTTGTGTGATACAGTCACAAAAGCAATTAAGATATTTACACTTACTTATACAAACAAAGAATGAAGTGTGTATAACTCAATTGGTCTAATTGGAAAAGTGAAAGTTTAGTATGAAGTATTTTAAGCGATCATTTTTCAAGGCTCAGATTTCATTTATGTAGCAGATATGTGAGGATATGTTTTAAACCTTCAATCTTAGAGAAAAAAAACTGCTTTTTAGGGTTCTGTACCCAAAGGGTAAAAACGGGACTCTATTATTAAGGCTTTTATCTCTGTCAGTCTGTTTGTCGCCAGGCTGTATCTCAAGAACGGTAATAACTAGAGAGTTGAAGTTTAAGAAAAACAAAATAGTTTTTTTAACTAATATGTTGTCTGCTTTCTCTTCTTAAAGGTCGATAAATTTGACGCGCTTTTCTTCCTTCGCGTGGCGGAGTGGACAGGGCGCCTACTTAAGTTCGGAGGGGCCTGGGTTCGATTCCCATCACCATATAAATTTTAAACTTTTTACAACTTTTTTCTTTAATTTTTATAAATGTTCATATTTTAAAACTTTCAGAATTACGTTTTCCCTATTTTTTTCTCTGTACTGGTACGGAATACCGTGCGCCAGTCCAACTCGCACTTGGCCGGTTTCACTAATTTAGTGTTCCATACAATAATGGTAATTCACCTTGGAGACAAACAGAACAGACAGGCATCGAAGTCTTAGTAATATGGTCCAGTTTAGAACCTTTGGGTACGGAACCTAAAAAAATGCCGCGAATCTGACCGATTATCTTTGGCTTGAGGTTAAAGGTAAATCACTTTTCAGAGTAAAGCACCGCCAACGCGCAAAGAGTCCCAGGACAACTTCAGCTCGCCAGAAAGTGTGGTGTCCGACGAGGGTAGACGAGGCTACCGACGAGAGAAGAGCTTCAAAGACGAGAGACGTGACGAAGAGTTCGGCCAGCGGGGTGGCAGCTTCCGTAGTAGGTTAGTACTGTGAATTGTCGAACTCGAATCAGTTGTGCGCGCGGCCCTATGTGTGTGTGCGCTTGTGAATACACAATTTAATTTATGTAGCAGTGACGTTAACAAAGCTTCCCACACATAGTCCCGCGCACACTATTGAGTTGAACTATAATGCACCCGCTATACAAGTTGGCTGTATAGTATATTGTGCTAATAGTTGCCGCACTACGTACCTAGTACAATGATTATTTTAATTATTTCAATTTTTTCACTTACACTTTTGTTAAATAAGTACATTTTGTTGTTAACAATGATTTTCCCTTGTAACTAGTTCTAAAAATAATTGTGTTAAATACACAGTACAGACACGCTGAAATACCTACTCTTTCACGAAAATCACATCGATGTAATAAACGCAGATAAATTACATCAATAGTTGAAATACACTGTATAAATATTTTTATTAGTAAGGGGGATAATATCAACAATTCAAGATGTTATCTCACGCTGTAGAAGTTGTGGAATATGGTCCTATGACTTACTTTATTTAATATACGGATTAAAAGGCTTTGCATGCGCATGCCCCAAAAATTACGGAAAAGAACACGACCTCTGAATACTCAAAATATATTTATAACTAATAAAAAGTATTTGCCGGCGGGAGGAGCGAATATAGAATTTAATATTTAGTGTTTGATAACGTTTAGAACTCTTGCTAAGGAAACTGAGTTCAACATATTTTACCTTTTTTGCCTAAATAGATTCTTTAGGACCAGAAAAACGCTTTGAAAATAAAATATTTTTTACAAGACTTGTCAATATTTCGAGGGACAAAATGAGTATTTCTTCGATGCTTGAAAAATGTTAGTTATTCGCGTCTTCCACTTATTTCTTCAGTTGGAGTTTACAGACTATTGAATCTAGTTAAAACATATCGAAGCAACGTTTTGATGGAACGTTAGTTTTTATTGCCGGCAAAAACTATACCATGAGTCATGGTCCGCGCGCGCTGCCCGTGAACTTGGATATTCAGTTGCAACGAGACTGTCTATCATGTTTAAAGTTAGGTAAAACGCTCGAGAAATATTATTTTTCCAGCCGGTTGCGGTTTTTTTGTGTTTGGGAGTTGGTTGTAGTAATGTGGTTTTTGTGTGTGTGATGAGTGTTTGTGTTTTTCGTTTTTAAAATAGTGTTCCTGAGGTGTTTCAATGGAATGATGTTTGTTTTGTTTACGCTTCGAATTATGATTTTCTGGATACCTAATCATGAACGTTATCGATCAGAATATGAAAGTTTGTGAAATTATAGTACCGCCAACTTTTATTATTTACTCAGAAAGATCATGAAGTTGTTTTTAGGAGTTTTCTCGTTTATCGAACATCCATATTCATAAACGCCACCTATATTATAAAATGTTCATATGCGAACATTTGGCGGTGTTGTTATTTTATCTGGAAGCTACAAAATGTGTTTTGTTGGTAAACAGGGAACCGAAAGACGGCTTCGACAGATCCGGAGCGGGCCGGCATAGCGACAAGAGGCAGGACAGAGACCGGTGAGTTTATCTTACCCTTCTACATAATGACGACCTCTGTGGCACAGTGGTTGAGCACCTTGGTAGCTCACGCCGGGGGTCGCGGGTTTGAATCCCGCCGACGGAACAAAAAGTTTTTCAATGTTCCTGGGTCGTCGATGTGTATTTAATATGTGTATCATATAATTAAAATCTTGAATGTGTGTATAGTATGAAAGTATTAAATATATTTCCGTTGTCTGGTACCCGTCACAAGTCCTTCGGGTACTTACCTCGGGGCCAGACTGACGTGGTATGAAGCGATAGCTGGTAGTAAGCGAAAGCTTCCATAGATAATAATTATATCTATGGAAGATATAATTATTATTAAAAAAATATCTTGGACATATATTGTCAAATATCTAGGATATTTTATTATTTTCTGTGAAATTTTGCCGTCACCTAAAAAGTGCCGCCCGGGGCGCCCCCCCACCTACGCTACGCTACTGCTCTGCTCGCCGAATTTCGTCTATATTCGTCTTTGATAGGGAAGATGACAAAGTAACACGGCCGATTATACGGACGCTCGCACGACGATCGTGCCGAATAACGAATCACGAACATCGGCAACCGTGTAGCTATATTTGCTATATAAGCCTGGTTTAAATCAATCGCAACATATGACAGCTTTGATAGCGTTTAAAATGGCGCGTGGTAAACAATACGGTGTCATGTACAAGCTTCAACATAATTGATTGATGAACTGGCGTTTTGCATTTAGCTATTTACGGCCGTTTCCTCTGAACCCGTATTCTTGATTAATGATCTATAGGATGTGCGCTTCGCTTCATGTGGGATTTTGCTTGCCTGTATTCCCTTTTAGGGTTCGGCGCAAACGGACGGAAAGGCGTAGCTTGAGACAGTCTTCTGCGTTCAGCAACAATATTTTCCTTTTGAAATAAATACTTCCGGCCGAGTCAGAGTCTCCGAGATATAAGAAAGTAAAAGCCTGACATCATCCAATGGAATTGCTATATTTTGTCAGTAACTGACAAAATTGAAGACATAAGACGAAGAAGCGGGTAAACTAACATCTTAAAACTTTAGAATATGTACAAAATTTTCCGTTTAAAATTGTAACAAATATTATAAATTATCTATTTTATTATCTAGCTAGGTATACATGAAATCCATTTTTTTTTAAATTTCAAATCATTTTTCCGGTCCTAAGGCGTCCATTTATGCAAAAATCCTACGGATTTGGAAATTTTAGTAACATGCTTCTCCCACTTAATATGTCTTCAATTATAGCAAATTAAAAACAGCAGTTTGTCTTTTGCTACTAAACTGCTTTGAGTAGGGCACAATTCAGATTTGGCATTTGTGTTGATTCCTGAAATCTTATATTACCTATATTTATACTTTATATTTTTAATTGTCAAGTATGCGGCTACCTTTAAAACTCGTGTATAAATCAAGAGCGCCATTTTTAGGTGTTGCCATACCTAATCTTGTATTTTCCTTACACGGAAAATTTTTGCGTTGATATTTAGAAGTAAAGGGTTGCTTTAATGGAGGTGACTAGTAAAATGATCAATTTCATAAGCTAATAGTCGCAAGTGCGTTCCAAACTACAAACTATAGATAAAAAAATCCTACGTGAGGAATATTTAGAGACGAAACCAATTGAATTGGTGATTGTTAAAACCCCACTAGTAACTTTGAGTAAATTTTTCAGGAGAGACTAAAATCTATTTATTTCTATATATACTGTATATAAATGTTTATAAT
>JAOTAV010088113.1:0-36552 GCA_026546445.1 Cyclargus thomasi | reverse complement strand
CAGCCAAATCTGTTCTGCCGTTCTTGAGTTATAAGTGGTGTAACTAACACGACTTTCTTTTATATATATAATAGATTTCCCACCTTATACAGTCATGCCAAGCTTTATACGGAAGATGTGTTCCAGACAAAATCTCGTTATATGGATTTTACATATAACAGGATATACATGTATTGAAATCAGTCTTAAGACATATTTATTACAAAATGAAGTATTTAAAATAGTAATTTTTTTCTGTTATTTGTCGAAGATGCAATCATGGACAAACTCTATAGGCAATGGCTTGAAGCGGAGCATGTAAGATACTTAAAATTGCATGCAAATCAAATTTTTCTTTAACATTCATAAAAATCACCTCTTGTGGCTCCACATCTTGATTTCTTGTAGGTTCTATCTGCATATTATTTAAGCTACAAACTCCTGGAAAACAAAATTGTACAGTGAAAAAAAAAACTGAAGGCAAACACATCAAATGCTTATTTTATTTTAGAAATAGCACACATTTGAGGTGATTCTTCTTTAGGGCCATTATAATATATTTTCTATAGGATGTGAGTATATTTTGCCAGACACTTAACAAAGAAAGCCCAATGGAAACAAACAGCTACAAATATTGACTAACCTATCCCTAAGGGTTTATCCATAAAGTAAGTCAAACAAATTTCCTGACTTTTAGACCACTCCCAGTCTTGTCACTGACCACATTTTTGATTATTTAATATTCTTATGTTTCAAAAACTTTTTTCATTTAATTAAAAGCATACCATTAATTTTGGGTATATTTGTTGTTGTAGCCACATTTTTGATTGTTTAATATTCTTATGTTTAAAAAAGTATATTAATATAATTAAAAGCATACCATTAATTTTGGGTACATCTGATGCAAAATCTTGTGCATCCGGTTCAACTTTAATTTCCACTTTCGAAATATTATGTTCATAGGAACTATTTTGCTTGGCGGAGCATTCATCTTCTGATAGCACCTCCTCTTTTATTTCCGTATTTCGAATATATTTGTCTATGTTATTACTAATTTGAATTGGTTTTGGCCATACTTTTGCAGAATCTTTCTGGGCAAATTTTTGCCTGAGGAAATCATCACTTTGTCTAACGGTAAGGGTAAAACTGTGGGCACTTTGTAATAACGTGTAGCATATGCCACATATAAACTTTGGAAGTTCATCGGCTTCTGATATCTAAAATTAAAGGTTAAAGTTTAGAAGACTTTAAAAACCACTCTATGTGAACAAATAAAAAAGGATTTTTATACCTCAACGTGGGCAATGTTGGACAATTTTTCAGCTATAGTAGAACTCATTTGCTCCTCCTGTCCCACACAATCAAATAAGTTGTAATATGTGGAATCTGAATTAATTTCTTGTAAGCAAGCGCGACATTCTACAATATTTTCTTCCTTCACCAGCTCCAAATTGGAATCGGTCATTTTATTGATGATTGATCTTATTGACCTGACGACATAAAAACGAATGTTTTATTCATTTTCTAACACTACAATTTAAGAAAACGTAAAAAGTTACAAAATAAACAATATTGTTGACAATCGAGCACTTTGCGATTCAAGGAAAAATTTTACTTGAATTTGACAAGGAATGATAGCACAACCATAGATAATGTCACAAGTACAAGATTTATTACAATTTTTTAATAAAATAATATGTAATTTTTTGTTTCGTGTGTTAATACACATCAATAATAAAATAGTAATAAAAATAAAATACCTAATTATCAAATTATTACACAGAATTTAATCAAAGAACAGTCCATTTACTGATGTATACTGTATACAACGAAATAAATTCCACAACCAATCCACAAAATAGGCAATCCACTTTAATCTTTAATCTATGTGTAACTTAGCAAATTCAACTGGTTGGCAAACCTAGCAAAACTTTTTCCATCTTTACCAGATTTTTGTCTTCTCCAAATTCTGCAACACGTCTCGACGTTCATGAAATATATTATCACGCGCGTCGTAAATGAGGTATACAGATGTTGTGCAAATGGCCTTGGCAAAAAACTCTTGGACATGGACATAGACAATGCCTTAAAGACATGTTGCGGAAGTCTATTGATGACCATAGACAAGCCATCAGGTAAAAAAAAATCATCAGTCGATTTGAGATCTGTCAAATTTGTGCGCATTGTTTTTAAAAATATAACCTTAAAATTGTCCAGAAATAAGAAAATACCAACGAATTAAAATAGCTAATTTGAACATAAACATGGAAGAAAGCACTCCTACAGTCAGTTTGATATCGTGTATGCATTTCGTCCGCCGTGGTGTGGCAAAGCCTGTTCCAGAAAAGGTGTTGATATATTTTAACCTTTATAATATTTGTATATTTTTAAGGGCGGTTTCTTATTGTGTTATTTAATTAATTTTAGATTGAGTTAACCGAAAAAGAATTGGAGAAGATCATCAAACAAACAGCGGACGATCTAAGGTGAACTTAGTATTCCAAGAAACAACTCTAAGCTTCAGCTCTCAAAACACTGCTTTTTTAATTTCACTTCTTTTTAAATTACTTTTTTTGTTTATTCTTATTACTTACTCGTACTCAATCGACTTCTAATATAATTTCACAAACCAGTCTTCGAACTTATGACAAACCGTAAATCAAATTTAAAATATAATTATAATGCCAATATTATTATGTTCTAGACTAACAGAGCAGGGTGATGATGATAGTGATGAGGAAGAGCAGAATGCTGCACCAAGGGAGCCCCCTGCTGACCCAAATGATGAGTTCAACTTTGCCAACTATGACCAAGAAGATTCAAGTATGTATCTAGCTTTACTTCAAAAATGCGAGCCAATTTCGAAAATATAAATATAAAATAAAGAAAGTATTAAAAATATAAATTGTAGCATTATTTAAACAAAAAAATATTAAATGTTTATACACCAATAGTGGAGATGTTTTGTTTGTGAGATAGTAACATTATTTTTTTCTATTGCTGTAGCTTTATGTGTATGATTTCAGGCAACCCAATTGGAATTGGCACAATAGCTACAATGCCTAATTTAGGAGACCTTGGAGATAATATACAAATCAGAGTAAGTTTCATCAGGGTTGGGTGTGCTAAGGAACAGTAATAGAACACATATCGGTAAAAAAAGTTGTCTGTTCCCGCTAATCTCCGGAAGTACTGAACAGATTTGAAAAAATCTTTTTTTGTTTAATGCATAGTTCACGTGTGATATAAAAAATTTTACTTATGTACTGAAATAGTTATTTCAACAACAAATGCTTTGTGACTCCTCACAACCTATAAGTTAAAAACACTGACATAAACTTGGCAAATAAGCCCTGCAAAAGATATTAATAATGAGCATGTGAATAACAACATTGTTTGATATGGTCAATGCCAACTAAAGGCTAAATAAATAAATAAATTACAGACAGAGGGTCCTGACAGTGACGAAGAAGACGACATAATCAAGCCTGACGACAATCTGCTGTTGGTTGGTCATGTGGAAAGTGATGCCAGTGTATTGGAAGTTTATAGTAAGTATTAATATCAAAGCAGGTCAGTCTAAAGTTTTTTGTAAGTGTTAAAAAACTATGAGTGATACTCACGTAAACCGTAGATATCATTAAAGTCTAAAGTGTTTTTGTTCAAAACGAGTTGTTGCCCACGACTATGTCCGCGTTTATCTTTAAAAAATATCCCGTTTTTACAAGATTTCTTGATTACTGCTTGGCTACCATTTGTCGTACGGTGATGTTATAAAGTCTGATAAATTCCACTCTATGACATACTGTCCCTTAGCTTACAACACCGTTTAAGTCATTTTTAACAATTTTACCAATTACCAACCTACTGGAGTGCTGTCACTATTTTTTGGATAACGGATTTTGATTCACTGATATCTATATACTGTGACCAATGATTCGAAGCGCAACGTGCAACTCTATTCAATGGCAATAAAATGTAAAAACCACCAATTTTCGACTTGAGCGGTTTTGTTAGGTAAGGGACGATAGGCGGTTTTATTTTGCTCTTCGTCACTACAGATCGACGACGGCATGGAAATGTGGCAATAAAATAAAACGTAGCTTTCATATTAGCTGTAGAGCTTTTTCAACTAGGCTGTTGTACCTAGATGATAAAGTTGCATTTTATTGGTCCAAAATAATCTCGTTGACGGTGACGGCGTGCGGTGGACAAACGGCCTTAGCTGTTACGAGTAGCCCAGATACTTGTTACTATTTACTTTTTAATATTATGATAAATTTGCTTGAAAAGTAACGTTATTGTAATTTGTTTTTAGTTTTCAACAAGGACGAGGGGTCTTTTTACGTGCATCACGACATTATTCTGCCATGGTTCCCGTTGTGCATTGAGTGGTTAAGTCATGACCCATCTGATCCTCAACCCGGTAAGTAGTAGGTTATTATACCTAGAGTACCAGATCCCATGCAAATCAGCGTGTCCATAGTTTTTAGTTCATATCTGACTGACAGATGTCACTAATGGTATGAAATATGCCATATCGAATAAAAATTTAGTGTCAAACGTGCCATCTAGTAGACTACGGTTAAAACTCGTTGCAAATTCAGATACACAAAAATTACTTCGCTGGATGTCGCTGAATAATTTTCCCGGGAAAGGCATTCATTGATATTTTACAGATCTAAGTTTTTATTGTTTAATAATAATTATGGATACTTTTATATAATAATCATAATAAAATAACTTGCTATTTCAGCACAAGATGGCGCCAAAATACTTATTTCGCGCCATCTTGTGTTGAATATGCAAGTTACTTTGTAAATTATAATGACGCCATCTACCAGTTGCACCTTAAACTGGCTGTAAGGATTGCTTTTGAAGTATTTTTTAGAAAATCTTAAGTATTACGAGTGTTTATATGATGTTGTAAAAATGCAGAAAAATGTTTTTTCGCGTTTTAAGGTTACTCTGATGTAAATGTCTAATTTTGTTGTATTATTATACTTTCGTATGTATCCAGCTTCGTGATTAGCGCCATCTAAGTTATAAAATAATTGGTATCTGTAAGTCTATCAAATAATTGACCTATGTTACGAAGAAACTCAAAAAGTACTAAACCGATTTCAAAAATTCTTTATTTGCATTATTACAAAGCAACATATGCTATGAAATATCTAGAAAATCGGCGAAGTGCGAGTTGGAGTTACGTAAGAATGGTTCCGTATATAGGTAGAGTACAAGCTGATTTAGAATATAGGATACATTTGAATACATGAGGAATGCTCCTACAGGAAAATAATTCCTACGCAAGCAAAGCCGCGGTAAAAACTAGATATTAATATAAAGCTTTGTATACTGACTTGAGCGGGTCCTTGAGCGAGGGCTCCCAGTCTAGAGGTTCTGTGACGACACGCCGCGACCGACGAGTCCACACCACGCTCAGTTTATTCGGCTTCCTGGAGACAACAAACAAAATAAACGCTAAAACATACTTCATTCATCATTGGAATTTATCGTGGTCCAGGTCCACTACAAGACCTTTCTGATGAGCCCAAACACGACTATGACACGGTAATCTATCACTGAAAGCCAGTTCACATCTTCCGACATCATCATCAGACCTTCGAACTTAACTGTGTTCAAAGTCCATTACAAGCCCTTTCTAATAAGCCCTAACACGACTATCATACGATAATCCATCATGGAATGCCAGTGCCATTCTTCGAGCTCCATTATTAGATCAGGTTAAGAGGGTCATATTATTGTACTGCCATCAGAACTGCATACAACTGCCGATTTTCATAACGCTACAATTCTTAGAAAACAATTAAATTCGATACTTCAGAATCCATTACAGAGGGTGTACTATAACTTGGGTCCTCTGAAAGGACTTAACTTACCATTTCGTGGTAAGTTGTATGTCGACGTGGTGGTAAGATGCCGTATACTGGAACTTGGCGGCGCGCTTATTGACTCGCTGCAGCCGCTTCCACACCGACGCCATCTTGAATCTGCCGAAATATACAAGCACCCTTAGGTTTTGGCTATATGAAAATTTGATTCTAGCCCCCGACGCACTGATAGAGTAAGATCCCAGAGCCCCCAGATATTAGGTCTGGGGGTTCTGGGATCTTAAACTAAGCCTCCAGATATACAAATACGCGCACTTGTATACAGGGTGTAACGAAAGTGATTAAACTTTAAGGATATGTCCCTGTTATGGAGTTGACTGTAAAAGCGAAAAAAAAATTGTGATTTGTATGTGCAAACTCATGTCGTTAGAGCGTTTGGTCATAAAACTCGAATTTTTTTCGCTTTAGCGCTGCTACTTTCACAGTTAACTCTATATCCGGGGACAGGGAGACATACGATCTTTGAGGTTTTATCACTTATTTTTGTTACGTCTGTATGTCTGTCTGTGTGTCAGTGTAAGCGGGAACACGTAAATACGTGTTACACCCAACGAACCTTGTAAATAATTTGTGTTTGACTGGTCATGTTAACATTTTTTATAAGTTATATTGTAATTGCAATCCCTGATATCTATCAAGATTTTGAATTTCGGATTGTTTCTTAAATCCTTCATTTATTAAAAAAAAAACCTAACTGTTAAAAAAAATTAAAAAGAAAAAAATAAGAACCTGTCACACTTGAATTTAGTTTAAATTAATAATTTCAAGTGCCGCAATTTTTTTTAATAACACACACACCCCTCCCATTTTTAATTACAGTTTTATTTCAGAAACTTTTAATATAAATTTGTTGAACGATCAATCGCACGCTTCGTGAATACCTATTTGTGTTAAAACATAATTTGATATAAATTTTTCTTTTTTTTTACTAGCTTTCATTTGATACCCCATCAATCAACAAACATTGCCACGTTCGCGGGCGCCATTTTGAAAATTTGTATAGCCTATGTCACTACCACAATTTAGTCAAATCCAACGACACCTGACATGTCAAAATCCATCCGGCCGTTTGGGCTGGCCAAAGAAATGGACATACATACATACATACACACACACAAAAATCAAAATCAAAATCTTTTTATTCAAGATAAGTACTTTAAGTACACTTTCTGAACGTCGAAACTACGGCGCCGACCGCCGGTTCGGGAACTAACACGGCGAGAAGAACCGGCGTAAGAAACTCGCACGGGTCCATCTTTTACCTCAAAGATGGAAAATAACAATAATATGTCTTAAAACTAATTTAATAAACAATAATTGTTTTAGATACAAAAGTATTTGTAAGTCAATGTAAATATTACAATCTATCGTAACTTATTTGTAAAATAGTTATAAAAAATAAAAAAAAAAAACAAAAGCAAACAAAAAAAGTACTTTAAGTACCCGACCGACAGACAATGATACCTAATATTTTTATAACTAACTACTTGGCTATCTTTTAGGTTTTATAATAATTATTAATAAGTATTGTATTATTTTAAACAGTTTTATTTAGTGTAACTGGTTTGTTTATAAATTTGGTGGCACAAATAAAGTAAATCAAATCTTACCCACTTCCCACCAACGCCAACTGATTGATATAAAATTTTATTTTTCTGATTTATCAAAAACGAAACAATATCACCCATAATATGAATGTTATCAGTTATACGAATTTTACGGGTGTGTTTTCGACTGGAAATTATTATTTTATTATACTCTATGATTCTATTACAGATCATGACTTACATGTAATTGACATATTATTACAATTTACAACCAAATGAAGTAGGGTCGATAGGGTCTGTTATAATTTCTTCGATGGTATCTTAACATTAAAATTATTTACACGCCTGCCGTTATAGCATAGCATTTTATGAATAACTATTGCTTGTATCAAGTTTAATTTATAGCCTGCCTATTTTTTACACCTAACGCATTTACGATGTTGCTCTTTCAGAAACACTATAGGAGTATACTTTTTATTTTAATTATAAAGTCTTAGCTTTAGTACAACTCAACTACTTAATAATTTCTTTAATTAATACTGAGTTATTTTACAATCACAAAATTTTTGTTATTATAATCTGGATTCAAGTCAGCATTAAAATATGTTCCCGTGCTATCGTATATTTTAGTTGCCAAAACATAAAGTAGATTTAAAAATATTATATATCACGAGCCTAATTGTATGCAGACAAAATCGCAAGTTAAAGGTAGAAAATAAATACGGACTTGGTCTTCATCAGTCACGCTTACTCATTTAAATAAGAGCAGTAAGTCGTGTGTATAAAAGAATTTGACATTTACAGAGCATCGTGATTATGTAGACATTGCAAACAGGAACTAGCAGCCATCTTCGAGATACATATTTTAATACCAGATAAATAAAATTCCAACGACCTATTGAAATCCAACTATACATATTCCCTGTAAATAAGGTAGTAAAAATATATTGGCTAGGCGTAAGCCCTTGAAGGCTTGACTTTTAGTTGAGCGATTATTTAGCCAAAATCTTAGTCAGTATTTAGTTTTAGGGGGTGTATAAAATATTTAGTATCGGTATCACAATCGGTACCTATAAGCACTTAAAAACTATCGTTTTGGTTCTTCTGACTTCTACATAATTGGCGATCACATACGAGTACATCGCATAACACGCAGGTACGATCATGAAGAGAACGTTCTCTTAAACGTTGAAGTCTTTGATCAACTCGTCGACAAACTAATACGAACGATTATTTCTATAGTTAACGTACACCAGAAGGACTTGTGTTACAAGTACTGGACAACGGAAATATATTTAATGGTATTTAAGATTTTTATTTTATGATACACATATTTAATTAGACCGCGGTTAGAACCGCGGGGCGTAGCTAGTATTATCATAAACGCCCAAAATGCTGGCTCAATTATAGTGATACATAAAAAATGTATTAAAATCATTGAGCCGCATCTAAAATCAAACAACGACGGACCGCCGAAAATAGCTAATAGCTTAGTTTATAATAATAGTGAATTAAGAGACCTTATAGACTTCAAACTGTTGTCCGGCCGCTCGCTGGCAATATCAGAGGCTCTACATAATCGGTGATGATCGATGATTGTTAATATGCACGATTATTGTGGAAGCATCCTCATATTGACGACCTCTGCGGCTCAGTTGGTAAGCGCGTTGGTAGCTTAACGGACCCGCCAAAGGAGCAAAAAGTTTTTCAAGGTTCCTGGGTCTTGGATGTGTATTAAACATGTGTATGATATAATAAAACTCTTAAATATGTATATAGTATAAAAGTAATAAATATATTTCCGTTGTCTGGTACCTACAACACAAGTCCCCCGGGTACTTGGCATTGACGTGGTGTGAAGCGTCCAGAGATATTATTATTATTATTTTGAAAAAATTAATAAATGTACAGATACTCCAATTTTCCGTTACAAAGCTGTACAAGAATTAGTTTAGAAGAGCTGTGCTTGGTGCTATTGACACAATATCTGGACACAATCTTGGCTGTACTTAAGTCGCTGGACCCGTGACATTAAAAAGTATGAGAACAAGACCTTTTACTTTAGGCGTTACTATGACAGTGGCGACTCGTCTCGGCTATGATGAAACAGGTAGTACAGTTGGTCGAATATAATTACAACAATTCGATATGTTATATGACTCAATGCGAGTGTCGTAGTCATACCATTCTATCAAATAGTGCCTCGAAATGTTATACAAGAAAGTTTTATTGCAACTTGTAATAACATTTCGACACAGGCTGAGATATCGATGCATATTTAAAGGCATAAGTGGAAGAAGCACATAAGTAACATGTTAAAAACTACCGGATATTTACGTTAATGGACGCTTTTGGACCCGAAGAATCATTTAAAATAAAAATAATGCTTGTTGTGTAGCAAGACACACTGGCTAGATAATAAATTAGGTAAGTTAGGAGATTTGGCAAAATTTAATGGAAAAAAATCAGTATATTCTCGAAGGTTGCAAAATATTAGTTGTTCGTTTCTTCTACTTATATCTTCATTTATTCGAAGAAGAATTTAAATGTAAATGCCCAATGACCACGCAGAAACTTTATTTTTTACATTATATTATATTCTTTACTACATATATACATTCTTCCATACTTAATAATATCAATGCGATAGTGAGTCTGTCTGTCCTCTGCACGCACAAACCGCTGAAGATTTTGCTGAAATTTGGTATGTAGACTTAGAGTCCTTGGAAAGTACATATGATACTTATTATCTCAGAAAATGTACAGAATTTTGGGGCAACGGACACTAGATGACGCGAGCGTCATCTAGTGTCCAGTAAGTATCTTCGCTATAGAAGGAAATGTTACAATATTTATAAAACTTTGCCACTTCTCTGACGAAAGAATGCTCAAAAAGAAATTAGTGTAGAGAGCGTGAGCTGGATCATAGATATTTATTCAAAAATGGGTTCCGCTCCGGCTCCCCCCGACGGAGGGAACCGGAGCGAAGGAGCTTCCTACTTTTAGTTTTTTGTTCATAACTTGATAACGGTGTGTCGTAGAGAAAAGGTGTTTGTACACAATCAAAGCTAAAAAATGACCTACAACTTTGGTCTTATATACTTTTTTAAATTCTCACTATTTTTAAGTATCGCGCTTTGAAATAGCGATAGTGAACGTTTTTCAACGTAAGGGGCATTACATAAAGTTGAAAACTGTGATACTTTATTGATTTCTTAAGCTGGGAGTACCTCAAAACAGGTAATAGAGTTACAGGTAATAGCTGTAGAGTGTATGGGATATCACTTTTCTTTCCAGATCAGGGGTGTCCATAGTCACAGAACACGGGCTGTCTAAAACTACCATTTGCTTTTATCATTCATGCCTTCAAGCTTATGTTCTCTTTTCTCTTATCTCAGTCTAACTGGTAACTCTGAAGGGCACCCCATAGATCGAAACAAACATTTGATCTATAGAAGATTGTCGACCTCTGTGGCGCAGTGGTTGAGCGCTTTGGTAGCTCACGCCGAGGGTCGCGGGTTCGAATCCCGCCGACGGAACAAAAAGTTTTTCTATGTTCCTGGGTCATGAGTGTGTATTAAATATGTATATTATACTCTACTATAATAAAAATCTTAAGTATATATGTGTATAGTATAAAAGTATTAAATATATTTCCGTTGTCTGGTACCTGTAACACAAGTCCATCAGGTACTTAGCACCGGGCCAGATTGACGTGGTGTGAAGCGTTCATATGAAAAAAAAAGAAGTCAGTAGGTAAGGATATTGCAATGCGTAAGTATTGACTTCTATAGATAGAGTTATAACATGTGTACTATACTATGGACAATGAACATAATATTATAGTCCTAGACCTAAAATATTATTTTATGCCCTGTTCACATCCAAGGTTTACGTGTGGTCAAACCATTCTCAATATTGCATAAACGTCAGTCAAACGTCTTCGGTGTATCCGTCACGGTTTGAAAATGTTAACGAAATTGCTAAACGTTTTCAACACAAAAGACAGGACGAACCGGTAACCCGACTAATGGTGAACGCACATCTATGGAAGTCATTTTCTTTTTGAATTTGACAGCGAACGATTAGGACGAATTGGACGATGATATTTTAAATATCGAATTCTTAAAATTGTTTCCTTCGCCGCGCTAGGAATAGAATGTGCGTTCACCATTAGAAGTGTTAAATTGATAGGTTTGACGAAGTATGTCATATCCACGGCGCGCGCCGCAACCCTGCGTTCAGTTCGAGGTACGCTTAAAAGCGTACTTGGGCGTATCCCCACCGATTTGTTAGATGTTTGATGTCGGCATACTGGTTTGTTGTCTATGATGTATGTAACGTTTGATAGCCATTGTAACACGATGTAAAGGTCGAGTCATCTTTTAACCTCATCATACCAGTCAAAACAATATACAGGCTTGTTAAAATAGATGGTGTTACGTAAAAAAAATTTTAAGCAAGCCAAAATGAGTTAGAAATGTCAACCCTTAGTTGATGAGTGGTACAGTCCATCACATTTTTAGCTTCATTAATTTAGGAGGCTTTGTGTCTACACCGATTGAGGGACTGTTTTGCCATTTCATAATACCTGTTTTGGATAGGCTACCGCTATCCACGACTTATTGGAAAAATTCTTCATACTTCATCTATCAGATAAGTTGTGGATATCCTACAATTATCAGTAAGCTGGGAAACAAGCTCTAAATAATGATAATATTGGTGGTAAATGAATAAATGCGATTTTATCGATAAAATAATAATATAATAAGTTGCCTATTATGATGAACTGTGATTAGATGCAATGTATACTTATATTAGGTTAATTCTACTGTATAATGTGCAGCTTTTATAATGTGGAGACGGATGCTCATTGCCGTGGGTAAGCCCTGCTTTGGCACGAAAGCACCGGCTCGAGCGGAGTGATACCAAGGCCTTGCAGAAAACTGGCGTGAAATGTTAGTTCAGTGAGTGAGTTTACCGGTGGCCCAACTTCCCTAATCCATGTATCCCTATTCCCATTCCCTTTTCCCTCATAAAAGGCCGGCAATGCACTAGCGACTCCTCGGATGTCACATGTGTCGATGGGCGACGGCAGTTGCTTTCCATTAAGTAACCCGTTTCTCGCTTGCCCCCTGAATATCTTAAAAAAATGTAATAAAAATGTCATATTATTATATTATTATATATTATATATTCCGTAAGTATCATCTTAAATACGAGTATATGTTAACATTTATCGAAGAAGATTAAAGTTAAATCGAAAGAAGTACATAAATTGCATATATGTACTTTTTTACCCATGTCTAGTAATTGACGGACAAATAAAAAAAACACATTTATAAAATAAGTGTTATTACAAATAATGAACGCCATTTTCCTCAGTTTTGTTAACAATGTTATTACCATCTTGTAGTTTTAATTTCGAAAGGTACTGTATTATTTTGATATTTAAATAACACAAGTTAACATTGGTGCGGGCTGAGCTGTGTGAGTGTGTGCCCTTGACTTTTATATCGCTTCCGACGCGCGACAACACATCGTCACACCATAATACAAATGTATTATACAGTACAGTATATTTGCTTGGAAAAGAAACTGAGGTAATTCCTGCTCCTATCTTTAGATATCCTATCTTAAGCTTGACTGTTGGCGTACTGATTGCTCGTCTATACTAGCTATTATATATTTTTTTCGAATGTCTTAAGATTGACCTACTGACGATATAAAAACTAGCCCAGCGAGAAGAACCGACGCAGCGTTAAAAACGCGCAAGGGCAATTTTTACCCAAACAATTTTTTTTAATTAAAAATTATGCGTAAATGTAACATAATCTAAAATAAATCAATAAATAAAAAAGGAATGCATGCAATGGAAATGTTATAGAACATTCACCGATACGAATACAGATAGATACTAATAAACGCAATCATCATGAAAAAGTCCATTATAGTGCTAATGCACCTTAAAAATATTTCAAAATAACTTCTTGTGTGCGTGTCCAGTTCAAACGATCTAGTATAAAGTTAGTCTACTGTATTTGTACTTATATTACTGATCATGTGTTCATGTAACAAGCAATCTTATTAAGGTTTAGACTCTATACACATGTCCACATACATTATCTGCTAATGGACTTTAATTAGTTTACATTAAGCATTTATACGAAGAAACTGTCATGATTAGTAGTAACATAGACCAATTGTAGTAAATAGTAATCCATCTCAATGCCAAAATATTATTTTATGCCACAAAAGATGTTATTGTTAGTAAGTTCTGTTATTTAGTAATGCCTATTATTATTTATATTATAATTGTTTATTAATTTAAATTTTATAGATATATCATAAGAAATTATTAACTGTCACCTATCTTAGTGTAGAAGAAAGTTATTTTTAAATTTACCTCTAGTAATAAGCATTCTTTAAAACGGCCTCCAGACCCTAAAATAGCAATTTTCACTCGAGGAGAATGTCAGTTGAACGTCAGTTGCTCTGTTATAAATCGTGCCAATGAAAATTGTATTCATGGTTCACGTTGACATGTCAGTTTAAATTCATAATTATATATTGTAATTGGATATTCCAGCATCTGTGTTTCTTGTTTAAATGTAGGTACTAGGAATTGAGAATTGGAAAGTAATAAAATATGATATTGATTTTCCTAGTAATTAAATTAAATTTCCTAAATTTATTTCTGAAAAAAAAAGGCTTTATTCATCGCCAAATTCGGGTATTGTCCTTTAGCAAAGAACGGTGTTGTAACGGCGAACTGGCATTAACATGTGGAGTGCGTTCGGCACATTAGCCTCACTGGAGTGGCCCACTTCGTTGATTTATCACTCGGATTATCAGATTCTATTTACATATCTTTATAATTCTCGGCCGTCGGCCTCGAGATCAACTTTTCGTACATCTCTGGTTGTACTTAAGATATGCAGATTGTTAATCACATCGCAGAAAAGTTTTTAAGCTCGAGAATATTTGTATTTCGAATTTTTTATTGTTGTGGAATTTAAATAAAAAAATGTACGATTGAAAAGTGAATGTGATAATAATTTTATTTTACTACATATTAGTGTTTTATCTCTTTTTTACGATAGTTAATAGCCCTTTAAATTGACTAGTAAATATTCCTTTTGTAAATTAATAATATACTTACTACAACCAACCATCATACATAAACGGGAGTGTGAGAGACGCTCCTTTGTTCCCATATTCCCGGCGCGGCGAAAGTTTTGGGTTCCGGGGAACGAGAGCGTGGAACACGTTTTTTGGTATTTACACTCAAGGTTACAAGCTGAAAAACTAACAATCAGCAGATAAGTGACTAGCGCATGCGGCATGACTCTCCTCATGACTATAAATCAAATTAAAATCAAAGACCAGATCTATTATTAGTAATCAGTCACCTCAGTTCGTTGTAAAGATGATTTACCGACAAAAATTCAAATAAAATTCATCTTCGAGCCATAAGTCTTTCCTAGACGATCATGCAGCACGACGCGTATTACGTCAGAGTATAGAGGCCATCTTCGACCGAATACGCGATAACTACTTACAGCACGTAGTAATGAAATCGCGACTTGAGTAGAGATAGACTACTACCTGTTAGTTATACTACATGTTTTATTTCATTCTATGGATTTTTGCAACACTTTTATTTGATTAAGAAATAATGTCTAAAATTACAACTTGATTGAATGAACCAATAAATGTTATTAATAGAAATAGAGGACAAGGCGAATCTGGTTTGAATATTATGTGAATATAAAAATTATAAATATTAATGACTTAGCATAATAAAATATATTGCACATTTTTTTTTTAATTCTGACGGAAATGAACACAAATTACATAACAGCTTCTAGATAAGAATGTTAGAAAACTAGGCCTTATAAATATGAATAGGTGAATAAACTATCTCTTACTACAATTATTATTAATTGTATTTCGTTAAAAAACTTAACAAAGAACCATAGTAAATATACGTAGAATAAGATCTAAGAAGTGTATTATTAAAACAACCGCCATAATTATAAATTTGGTGCATTTCAACATAATTATGCAAACACCTAAGAAAAGAGGAAACATAAAAAAAAATATCTTTGGCTTTACATTTAATATCATTATAACGAAATTATGCAACAAATACTATATATTTTATATTTTATGATATAAATATGACAATTTGTACGCAACCGTCCGTCGAGTGTTTTTCATTTTGTCGCCGTGCGCGTTGTGCGTACATTGCACCACTGCGAATATTAAAAAGCCGCATAATTCAATTTCCAAAAACAATAATCGTGCGGATTTGTCGTGAGATATGTACATACTTCCTCACGATTCGCGAACACGTATCTCGCTTACATCGTTACATACATCAGATATAATTGTACTTTTATCGTTAAAAACAACTTTCAAAACGATTTTTTGTTTTGAAGTTGAAAATTAGCGAGGAGCTCTAGTGATATAGCTCGGTCGATGTAGATTTTTTTTATATTAAAGAATACACAAACACTAAAAAAGGAAACGGCTACAAAAGGCATTGGCATTTTAGGGTTCTGTCACGTTGACACGGTAATGATGAGGATGAACACAATTTTGGTTAAATTGACAAGTAATAGTGAGTTTTGTTAATGTTAAACTGAAAATACTAGAGGTGATCGCTCTGTGATCTATGATCGAAATTAGACCAAGAATTTTTTAAATTTTAAAATTCTATTATTTTTCTCTTAATGGGCCATTGTGTAGAGAAACTATAAAAAACTGCAATCTTTTATCAATTCAGTCAGATACTTCCTTTATTTAGCGTAAAATATCTTGTTACCAGGCCATTAAAATTTTATTAACACAGATTTCAACCATAAACACAACATTATTTCGTGTATGATTATTGTGTCATGTCCAAATATTGTAGTATGCGTATTGTTGTGTGCGTAGCGTTTTATTTATTAAAAATATGCCAGATTAAAGCATATTTTAAAATAATATTGCCATTCCACACTAAATCCACGCTCCTCCTCCATATCAAATATAAACGGGTAAAGTTTTATGCTTTTACATCCACGTCTTTCGTAAAAAGATGCACAAAGTTTTCCGCTCGCGTATTTATATATAGATATATTATATAGACAGAATGACCTATTATTGACTGAATTAAGAAAAAAAATGCAGTGTTCATGTCCTAAATAATTGACGGTGAGTATCTTGAAGTAGGCATTAAATGGATAGTTTTATTATCTCCCAAGGTAACTTTACCTTCATAATCGGAATCTTCTGTTAACACGTTCACGATTTGAATTAGATCTATGTTGCAGTCAAAGTTGAAACACATACAAAATTAGAAGTTGCTAAAGCAGTATTAGGTACTACTAAAGCAACTTATAATTTTGGATGTGGCTGTGGCTCAGTTGGTAAGCGCGTTGGTAGCGTAAGCCGGGGGTTTGCGGGTTCGAATCCCGCTTCATATGATAAAAATCTTAAATATGTGTATAATATAAAAGTATTAAACACATTTCCGTTATATAGGCTACTTTAAGTGTTCAAAAAGCCTTATGTTACGAAAATATTTATAACTAGATTAAATCATTGAATTCTAAGCGCGCAAAGCCACGTAAAGCTAAAAGGTTCATATGCACACTGGTAAAGTGCTCCTAAATATTACGCTGAATGTTCTCAGTTTCGTGTGAAAATTTACACCAAAATCACACACTTGTAAATCTTACAACCAAAACTGAACTGAGAAACTTACTTGCCACTTACTTGGGAGATGAATCGGCACGAATGGGCCGAATCGACCGATGAAATACCGGCCTCACAGGAAACTGTCGTGAAACAGCGTTGTGCTGTGTTTGGTCCAGTGACTAAGCTTACCAAAGGCCCAACTTCCGTAAGTCTAGTAGGAATGTCCTTTTCCTATTCCTGTGGCCTTTTCCCTAATAATGCAGCGCACTTGTGACTCTTCGGATTTGACAAGTGTCCATGGGCGACGGCAGTTGCTTATTTGACGGAATACCTAACTCGTCTGCTCGCTTACCCCCAAAAATTCAATGAAAAAACACATTTAAAAATATTTTCACAAAAGCAGTATGTTATTTAGATTGAGACTTGTTGCTTCAACTTTATATAATCCTGACTGTTATATTACATAATGTATTTTTGTGATGGGAAATAATAAATAAATAAAATAAATAAAAAATAAAGAAACGAAATGTAAAACACAGTGTGATCAACTCAAGCAGCAACAAATACAATCAAATTGCTCTGCATTGAATAAGTCACGATTTAGTTCGGTGTCGGATTGTTGCAAAATTAACATCCGAATAGCTGAAATCATTTTAATTTAACATTGATAGTCATGTCATCAACCTTACCGGGTAGATAAGAAATGCGCTACCATAATGCTGAAAATATTTAAAAATCCTCAACTTGGTAAAATATTAAGAGAGATTGATTGAATTAAACCTTCATTATTTTCTTAAAGCTATTATCTTGTGCGGTTCGTATTTGACTAATATGATTCTGCAATGTTATTGAAGTTTATCTTTGTCAGGATAATTGTTTGTGGATAAAAATCATAACAGCTCTTAATATTATTAGTGCTCTTGTATCGCTTTCTCGGTGCATGAGTGCATTAAAACAAAAGCGAGTAAACGACAAAATCTCTATGAAAATCCTCGTATGTACCTTATTATTTGATTACGGCATGAAACCTAAAATTCGTTCCGCAATAGTACCTAGATATTTGTGTAACAGTTATTAAATGCTAACGATAGGTCCCTTTTCCCCGCTAAGATTGAATGAAATAGCTAGTCTAGTATTTTCAACACACGGGTTATAATTGCATTATTTCCTCATTTATCGCTAACTATGCTTCGCATTATTCTTGGAGATTTGTACGTCTGATTTCGTAGTAGTATTAAAACGGGCGTACTATTTAGTGATATTAAACTTTTTATCAGGCTAGTTTTGTAGTCATCTTAGTTCAGAAACAGCTTTTAATGGTAGTAAAGAACTTTAAGACTAATAATTGAGAATTTATTGTTTCGTTGAAATGATATTATGGTGTTGTATGCACATATTATGTATGTATTGATTCCCTCATAAAGGCCGGCAGCGCCCTTAAGACTCTTTGGATGTCGCCAGTGTCCATCAGGTAACCCGTCTACTCTACTACTTGCCCCCTAAATATCATAAATAAAAAATACCCATGACACAACAATTCATATATTTCAGTCAAAATTGCTAAAAAGAAGTTTTAATTTTAAAAACAAAATTAGGTCTTTCGTATGCTTGAAATAACATAACGTGTATTGCTTCAGTGGACAATTCGTAGATCTAGGTCCATATAACCCGATAGCATTTGATATGTTAATGTTAGTGATCTGATATGAATACATTCATAACAAGGTTGATAAAAGGCTGGCATCGTAGTTGCATAGTTGAATACCTTAAGACATAAGTGGAAGAAACTGACAATCAATAATTTTAAAACTGCCGTTTTTTGCATTAAATAGAGGCTTTCAGACAGGAAAATAATGTAAAATTAGAGAAATGTGGATTTTATGTATAGCTAGTTAGGTATAATAGGGGAAATTGAAAGAGAGACAGTTGACGGACCTATGTCATTTAGTCGGAAATGTGGAGTGAAATGAGGAAAAAAAATTTAATGTTTGTTTAAAAAATTCCAATAAAACTACTCGCTTATTCTACTTATGTTATGTCTTCAAGTATCCAAAACTAATTTTATGCCGCGCTTACCACCAGTATCGACATCAAAATATATAGAATATCAGGCGAACAGATGGACCCCAGGCTTAAGCCATCAGCCCTGATGACGGTAAACGTACCTACGCTACCGTTTGCCAAAAGGTCACATTGCAACAATCAATTTTGATATTGATTTAATTGTACTAAATGAAATTCAGTTTGCTTATTTAAGTGAAATACAATGATGAAAATACAATGCAATGTAGCATTTAGTGGGATTCCTTTGTAATACCAGGGCTGGCAAAACGCCACGGGCTCCCAAGAGACCGTGCCGCACAGAAATATTTTGAGGATTTTTACTGACAAGGCATTATAAGTCGCCATTAATATACATTGGTTCTTCACTTTAAAATGTGAACAGACCCCACCTGCCCAGTACCCACGTGTTCATTAATACGCGCATACCGCTATCACGCGTCAATCTTAAAAAAATACGTTCATTGCTTACCAGTTCATAAATATTTTAATATTAATTATATTACAATCATATTTCCCTATATATTGGCAACATTGAAACAATCTAGACCTTTATACATACTGGTGTAATAATATCACTCTATATTTGTAAACATTGACAACTCGTTGTCCTTTTGATTTTTAATGAACGCTTAATAGATGGAAGAGATACAAAGTAAATAGTTGTATATGTTTTATAGTTAAGTTCCCCGATTGAAAAATAATGGTTTATATTGATGAATGTGCATTCTGTCAGAAACGAACGCGACAAAGAAACGAATTTTCGAATTTGATATATGAAATTTCATGGAACTGTGAAGTGAACCAGCCCGCGCCGAATTGTCCAATTCGTCCGAATAGTTCGCTGTCAAATTAAAAAAAAATGACTTCGATTCTTTTAGATATGATAGATATGCGTTCACCATACAGCAGACAGACATAGCAGCCCCCTAAGAGTATCCTTTCACGATTTAGCCGCCTATTTCGACGGAATTTGCTATAGATATATACATTGAGTTCCAGGAAAGAACAAACTTTTATCCCAAAAAATGTACGTTTTACGCGACAAGCGCATTCAAACGAAACAAAAATCAATGAAACTTGCTATTATAATTTAAAATATAAAGCTGTTACATGACAAGTGATACGTTAATTAAGTAATTTTAAAATTTACGCGAATTTTGAAATCGTAAACATTCGAAATATTGAATATAAAAGCCGAGATATATTTTGATGTTTTCCTTTATTTACATGCTGTCTGATCTCTTTAATTGTTTTACTAAGTGGATAATTTTTAAATTAAATTTTCTCTATCGTGGGAGAGCCATGATTTGACACAAATGGGCCAACTCGACCGGAGTGATACCACGGCCTTACTAAAAACGGGCGTGAAATGGCGTTGTGCTTTGTTTTGTAAAGCGAGAGAGTTAAGCGTTGCGTTAAGCGAGTGAGTTTATCGGTGACCTAACTTCTTTAATCCTCTTAAAACGCACTCGCGACTCTTCGGATGTCACGAGTGTCCATGGACGACGGCAGTTGCTTTCCATCAGATAACCCGTCTGCTCGCTTGCCCCCTAAATAACATACACAAAAATAACTACAGTATAGCTCCAGGAGTACGCCACAGACGTACTGTAGCGTACTCCTGGATCTATACTCTCAAATATTCTTTGAAATAGCTGAATGTTACCCTCCTACTCCTCCTCTCTCGAGCAGGATATTCCGATTTATTCGTTTGAGTCTCAAAACTGTTATGAAGTACGGCTCTTGTGAGCAACATGAAGTGATGACAGTTTAGGATGTCTATGAGTCCGCTATTTGAATTTGCAGGCGGATGCTATGAGTTATGGCGTAGGCATTTTTTTTTAATTCTACCCTCAAACGGATGAGACAAGGGATGAAAATATCTCTTAAAGCGAGACAAACTGCAGGTCAAATGAACAAGGGGATATTTTCCTTACGTTGCATTAACATTGTAATAGGTTGCGTAACATAAATTGCTTAGTAAGTATCGTGAATAAATTTGTTTAATATTCAAAGCTACTTGTGACAAATAACACGGCATTGTGTTGTAGCACAATAAGTAGTCAAACCAGTACGCCGGCTTCAAACAAAGTGACAAAGCGGCGATGCGGCGGCGTGGGCGTGGCGGTTGACCACGCGAAGCTGCTGAATTCATTCTTCACGGCTAAGCATCGCCGAGTCCATATGATATACTATTCCCCTTTTAATATGCAACCGGTCACCGCACGGTCACCGTGCCATGCTGCGCCCATATTCGTGTGAATGCTTCATACATTACTCAGATGCCGCCAAGTTTATGGTAATTATAGGCAAGACGCAGGCACGGTCCATGTAAAAGCTCTTTATTACTATCTTCGCTGCTCGGCGACCGTGCAGCATGAGCATGTGAAAAGCGGCTAACTTAACATATTGATAAAAGTCAACTTGCTGGTTCGTTCTCTCTACTGTGATTGTAGTGAGGCACAAAAGTTGTGGGCGTCTGACATACGAGTAATGTCCTCAACCACCGAGCATTAAATGGGAGGAGATCGGTTGACGGGTTACAGCAACCACTTATTGTAAAGGCGTACGAGGAAATACATATAAAATACTCTAATATTCCATTTGAAATTTTAAAACCCAAAATAGAACTAAGCTTCACGTACTTCAAAATCGGCTTTCATCAATTGCTGCTTACCACGCTAAATTGTATATCAATTCTCAACCAATTCTCAATTAAAAAGGAGGAGATCGGTTGACGGGTTACAGCAACCACTTATTGTAAAGGCGTACGAGGAAATACATATAAAAATACTTTAATATTCCTTTTCAAATTTAAAATCCCAAAAAAGAGCTAAGCTTCACGTACTTCAAAATTGGCTTTCATCAATTGCTGCTTACCACGCTAAAATGTAGGTACATCAATTCTCATCTTGATGAGTGGCATGCTTTCCATCAGGTGACCTGTATGCTTGTTTGCCCTTTAGTTTTTTCATGATATTTAGGGGGCAAGCACGCAGACGGGTTACCTGATGGAAAGCAACTGCCGTCGCTCATGGACACTCGTGACACCCGAAAAGCGCAAGTGCGTTGCCGGCCTTTTAAGGGAATAGGGATAGGGGCATTAGGGATGTTTGGCCACCGGTAAACTCACTTACTGAACGAAAAACAGCACAACGCCGTTTCACGCCAGTATTCCATGATACCGTGTTATCACTCCGGTCGAGCCAGCCCATTCGTGACAAAACATAGCTCTCCCACGGCAATGAGCATCCGTATTATGTACTTGAGATCGGAAAATGTCTCATTTCTCGGTTTCGAACCTGCACCCTCTCGAGTGCGAAACAAAGGCCTTAAGTAAGTCACGGATGCTCTAACATTTTAAAATAATATTCATACATCATGCTAATTGTCCTTAATTAGCTAATTCTGATAAAAGATAATGTTATAGACGTCGTCTCCTGTTGTCAATTTATTGATCCGGATTCCTGGCGAGCGTTGTGTAACTGTCACATCATTAGTCGCATTATCATACAAAGTATGTTGGGCGGTTGTTAATTTGACGCTCCTTATCTATTCAAGATGCATATTGTAAGACCGGCCAAGTGCGAATCGGATTCACGTAACGATGAATCCGTACTTTTTACGTTTGTTTTATATTTTACCTATGAGTTACCGTATAGGTAAAATATATTTTATATATTAGATGATGTTCTGTTGGTGGATCGCAATAAATAAATATATTCCATGTTTGTTTCGTACAGTTGTTTATATTAGATTTTTTATTCAATAGTTTCACTTTTTATTTCTGTATTTAGATTTTTGTTACATTTGGTAACAGAAATATTTAATGATTTGTGAACTTTTGACTTTCTGGATCCGTTCTCGAAATACAGCCGGGAGAATAAAAGAAAAGCGAAATCAGAGTATAGGAACTTCTTCCATTTTACTCTTCGAATATTAAACCCTAAAAAACGATCTTGATACGATATGGCCATGGCTTTTAGATTATGACACGTTCTATTGAAGAGTATTGTGTGGGCTCGGCAGTCGGCATGCTTCCTCAAAGCTCAATGATGCTCCTAATGTTTGTGAGGATATTTGTCAAAAATGTCAGCGAACGTGGAATAAATATAACGTCTTTTGTCTTGATGCCGTAGGTGTTCTGATGACGCTCTTATAACATTGATAAATGTAGCTCTATTATTTTATTATTACCGTTATTAATTTAACACACTAAGAAGTGTGTTTTTACCTTCATAGGGTAAGCCTAATTGAGAAAATGTAGGTTCTTTTTAAACGCTGAGAAATGAGATCATGTCAGATATAAAATTCTGAGTTTAGTATCTTTTGTGTTGTGAAAAAGTGTCTGTTATAACGGTCTATAGTAGGTTATAGCCTAGAGAGGGGTCGTTACAATGTAGAGGCACACGTTGAGAAACTTGAACTTGAACTTTAAAGGAATGATCGTGTTGATCACAAAAATTATACAATTCCGTGCGATCACATTATTTGAATTTTATTTCAACCAAGGTGATCGTTCACTAATCACGTTACGCGCCGCACGCGCTGTATGTGCCGAAAAAGATTTACTCAGATACTCTCCGTTCTAATTATGTATTCAAAATTGTTGATGATTGAAAAATGACAGCAGGCGTGGTTAACACCAATGTTAAGTTCAATAGGGCATGCGGTTTCTGTAATTGCGGTCTCGTAAATCATTAAGCCACGAAAGGTGATAACTCCTATTATCTTGATCGCGCGAAAGAAATTTCTTGTACCAAAATGCTATACTTAATTGGGTGATAATTTAAGTTGGCAGAAAAATTGATAGCTTGATTACACCTGTCGAAAAATTTAACGATGTTTCTTTTTCATCCGGAATTGCTTTCACACCACGACTGATAAGAACTGATAGGAACTAAAAGGTGGCAGCAGGCAACGTATATGATGAAATAAAGGACAAGGCATTTTTAAACATTTAATCCACTCACAGACTTACACAAATCCACACACACTCATTAAGCTTCAAACAGAAATAATGTAGCTGAATATAATGTCACATTATTAAAACATACACGTAACAGGTGAACGGAAAATTAGAGCGTCCGTGGCCTAGTGGGTAAGACCTTTGATTCGCACTCGAGAGGGTGCAGAGAGGGTTCGAGCCCCGGTAAAGGCGTGTACCAATAAGACATATTCTGCCTCACAGAAAATTGGCGTGAAACGGCATTGTGTTGTATTTCATTTAGTGAGTGAGTTTACCGGTGGCCCAACTTCCCTAATTCCCTATCCCTATTCCCTAATTAAAGCCGGCAAGTCACTTTCGACTCTTCGCGATATATGTCGCGAGTGTCTGCTCGCTTGCCTCCTAAATATCATTAAATAGGCGAACGAAAATTATTCAAATCTTAGCACAGACTACAAGATACTACCCCAATAAGGGTGTCGCATTACTATTCTGTGGTACTACCTAATGTCTGTAAACCAGACGTATTAAGTTAATATGTAGTTAATTAAATTTTACCTTAACCTTAAGTTAATAACTGCATGGTAAAACAAAATTTAGTAGCAAATGGCAAACTTAAAATTAAGTTAAAATTTAGTTAATTACTTATCTACTTAATACGTACACAAGACATAACACTCAGGTACAAACGAAGAATACATACGTCATTATAATTTTACTTCCACAACAAAGCGTTTGAAGCTTCCTGTGCTAACAAAGTAACATACCATTTAAGAGGCAAAGGAAATAACTAATAGTTAGACACAAAATTTAGTATAATTTCCTGAGAGATTTACCACAATCTGTAAGTCTAATGACTTACAGATTGTGGTAAATCTCTCACGGCCGGGTGCCGGGTCGCACTGCATTATTCATACAAAGAGCGCACTCGCGCGAAAATTTTGTATGAAAATTGCGTTGCGCCTCATCACGTCTCGTCAAAGTATGCTCTCTCTTTTATGAGTGTACAAATAACATATGTCCTTCACACATCCTATGCAAACTTTTATGCATTAACTTGTAAACAACGCCATCATACAAGCAATAACGTTAACAATTTCGTATAGGACGTGATTTGCAGAGTTTTCCTAAATATGTACCAATGTTTGGTGGTTTAACAAAGAGCTCTGGGTGTTCTTCAATCTGCATAGCAGAGTTGGGCATAAAATAATGTACATAATGCTCACAAGTCGTGCATGAATATACAACAATTTTTACTCTCGACGCACGTTTCACCCCAACACCGGAGCATCCTCAGAATGTTTACTCTACGAACAACGTCCGTCAAGTCAAAGGACCATACTGTATTCATTAGTGGGTAAAAGGCAACGGCCAGTCACATAACAATAACTATAATAATAAACAAATCACAAGATGGAGCCTTTGACTTTGAATGCCTTTGCCTAGATTATATTACTTTTTAGAGATAAACAAGCAGCTCTGTGGAGTCTTAGCTTGCTTTTTTACAGAATACTTTTAGTGAAATTTCACGTCTTCTTTATTAGAAAGTTTTTTTTTATTTGGCACAGTTTTCGTACCCAAAGGTTTTCGTAATAGTTAGAGGATCAAAATTTTTAAATATTGTGTATTTCTGTTTCTACTATAACTAGAAATAATAAATCCTAGTTCTGTACTGAATTTCAGATTTCTGAGTTTATGGTAAGTAAAAGTTCTACTTTGATGATCATGAGTGAGTGAGTGTCGAAAATGCAAAGCTTTGCTATCGCTTAACTTCAGAAATAAGTGACCTACAGACTTTTTCATATTTTAAGTATGTGTTGTGAGCTTATTAGATGGCGAAAATTTAGCTTTCTGCTATTATCCAGAGGTTTTCAAGTAGGAGGCTGAAAATGCGGCGAAATGCTTTCTATAAACGACAATAAACATTGTGCTTCGCGCTCGACTTGGCGATGCCACTGCCGTGCCATCAGATCTTAAATAACCTAAAAGCTAATGCACTATCTTTATACGGAGTTTATCAAAAATCTGTTCGTTTTTTCGGTATGATTGACGGAGAAATATTCGAGTAAACAAATTAAAATATTTATTTTATTTTATTGATATTTAACTTAGTAACTTGAAATTTGTAAATTGCCATGGTTGTTGTAATTAAGCATTACTTTTATTGAGAACAAGTAGGTGTAATGTTTATAACCTTATTAATTTGTTGCAATAGTAAACATTCCATCGTGTTCATTTGAGTTTGTTAAAATTCATTGGCCAATTATGGTTGTAATCATAGAATTGGTAGATAATAATAAATATATAATTAGCAGTTATGAAATGCAATCTAATGTAACTAACTATTTAGGGTAATCATTAGTAAATATTTTCTATTTTTAGAATTTCTCAAACATAAATCTAACTACTACTTTAAGAGAATCATTTCAGTTTTGAAAGAGTAGGACGAGGACGCAGCATTCCGATTAGTTTTAGAGTACGCCTCCTAACTTTTTCGATAAGAATTGTTGCGTATATTTTAATACGCGAGCGGAAAACTTTGTACCCCTTTTTTGCGAAAGACGCGTAGATGTAAAAGCATGCAATTTCTCCCAGTTTTAGTTGATATGGAGGAGGAGCGTGGAATATTATTTTAAAATATGCTCTAATCTTGCATATTTATTAAATAAAACGATACGCACACTACAATATTTGACATGGTACGATAATCAGACACGAAATACTCTTTTGTTTATGGTTGAATTTCTTTTTTTTTTTAATAAAATGGAATGGCCTGGTAACGAGACATGTGCCATGCCAAAGTGAAGTCTGTAATCGAAGTCAGAAATATTTATAGTCGAATTTTGACCACAGTGCGACCTCTAGTTCATAAGTAACAACAAGATATTAGGAACAATATGCACCAAAATTTGTTTGTCACGCAGGAACCGTACATATTTCCACGATTAAAAGTATCTTTTTCTGAGACAAAAGTACCATGTCAAATTACAGCAAAGTCGGTTAAGCTTTTTGGATGTTAAGAGGCCACATCATCGAAACTGACAGTGAAATAGACAGACAAACTTTAGCATTTATATCATTAGTATGGATTAAATAATTTTGTAGTACACAAAAATCTTCTGAATCGGTCAATACCTTTGTATTACCATAATATTTTTTTTTTATTTGGAAAAATTAATGTAAGAACAGTCACAAGTGTCTGCATCATAATGACATGCAGAATCTAACATGATTAAAAACGTTACCCGGTAAAGTACGGTGTGTTATGAAACCTGACGTCGTGTGTTTTTACATCACTACCAATTTATCACTTTTAGACCACCGAGGAACCACTTGTAATATATATGAGACAGATTGCTTGTATGTTTGTCCGTCATTCATACTAAAACTACTGAATGGAGTTTGGCGGGTAAACAAATAGGGCTAGCACTCATGTCATAAATATTTACCTGTCATTTCGATTGAAATAATGTTTGTGTACCTGTCCTTATTAGGTTTACCATGAGAGTGCCATGCTTTGTCACAAATGGGCCGGCTCAACCGGATTGATACCACGGCCTCACAGAAAACTGGCGTGAAACGGCGTTGGGCTGTGTTTCGTTTAGTGAGTGAGTTTACCGGTGGCCCAACTTCCTTATTTCCTCATAAAGGCCGGCAACGCACTTGCGACTTCGGATGTTACGAGTGCCCATAGACGACGGCAGTTGCTTTCTATCAGGTAGCCCGTCTGCTCGCTTGCCCCTTAAATATCATAAAAAAATCATATAAAATAATTTTAATGTAAAAAAAAAGACCAACCTGCCATCAATAACATATATGCCCCTAATCTGATTATCCTTAAAAAATAATTAATTGAAGCACTTACAATTTAGATTTTGGGATAAATCATTATGTGCAGATAAATGCAGGTAAAGCCATGAGTAAAATCTTGTAGCTCATATTGTCAAAGAAGGATTGATATGTAACCTTCCTTTGAAATCTCTATTTGGAGTCTAAATGTGTTATTAACTACTTCAATTCTATGTAAGTTATGGCCTGATGAAATAGCGAATATATTTTAACGAAGCATAGATTAATGGCGGCATTTACAGATGTTTCTTCTTACATTTAAATATGTAAAACTCAAAAGTGACTGACTAATTGATAATAGTGCAAAAACGTACAGCCCAAACTACTGAACGGATTAGGCATCGTTAGCATCCAGGTAGATATTATGATGTGCATCCGTTTACTTTCTCAATGGATTGCTACATCAAATAAAGCGAGAGTTGGGAGCAATTTTTGAGTATATATTTGAGGCAAACTGAAACCTTGTAATGTATCTATCATATTACACCCCAATATGGAACTAGTAAGTAGACCTGACTAGTAAGAAGCGAGGACAAAACAAAAACTAAAAAATGCTTTTTTCCAAAAAAATAATAATTCTTATTTTTGGTACGACTCGGACAGATTTTGTATAAAATTTTGTGCCAACGTAGTATGTAGAGTCATAGACTTTACAGTGAAAAGGCTATACTATGCATCAAGATCCGTTGAAAGATTTTGGGCCAGGAGGGCTTCTGAAAATGACTTTTTAGACACGCGATAGAAAGCAACTACCGTCGCCCATGAACACTCGGAAGATCGGAAGATTTGTAGGCGCATTGCGGGCCTTTTGAGAGAAGTTATAAATATTATTGAAGTCATAAAAAGCAAAACATACGCTGATACGAGATTTTTGTTTGTCGGTGCAAGTAAATTGTTAAAGATAAATTGTAAAAAGTATTGTACTCTTGCGTCACTGTACAGTGTACACATCTTAAATGATGTCTACCTTGTGCGGTTGTGAAACTGGCTGATATTCAAAAAGGTCGTGGGTTCGAATCCGAAATATGCATCGGACCAGAGATAAACAATTATGAGATGTGCCAAGCTGAACTGGGTACTTCGAGAAATTGCATTCGATAGCTTAAAAAATGAAGAAAAAAAATAAATTCCGATATAAATCATTACGCATACAGCACCTTATTATACAATTTAATTCAATTTTAAAACACGGTTAAGGACTGCCGCAAACGTACATTTTCCGTATTTATTATCGGACTTTGTTGACAGCAGTATATATAGCAGCAAACAGCGGTACGAAATTTGGATTTAATTTTAATTTGCAAATTTAGATTTGAAAAATGAATCGAATGTAAGTTGTCTAAACACACTTCACGGAACGATAGATTGCTCAAGTGAAAGCCTGAGGGTTATCAACGACCATATTTTATCACCGGAAAAAATTGAATAATCTGTCGAATGCCAAAACAATTTTGGATTACTTAATAAGTATTTGCTTACAAAAACACAATGAAAATCACAAAAAAGCTTATGCAATCACAAATGCCCAGTTTCCCTAGACCTCATTCTCTATTCCCGTAGCTTATTCCTTCACCAAAAGGCCAACAACGTACTTGAAACGCTTCTGCTATTACAAGTGTCCATAAATGACGTCAGGCGCTTTCCATCAGGTAATCTCATAAACAAAAGAAGATACTACTTATACCTACTAATTAAAACTAAAAAGAACTACCTTACAATAACAAGTAATAATTAATTAAATAAATGATACTATGATTCATATTACATCATAAAAAAGTCTATTGAATCCACAACAAAGCTGGCATAGCAATTAAATGACAATAACAATACCGCGTGAGTTACATCATCTAAAGGAGATCTTGTTAATTAAAAGAAACAAAGGAACATGGGTAACATCCACCGGCTTGAGGGTCAGAGCGAATGTCATGTTCAGTGGCCCATAGCTGGCCTTGAGTTTGTCGGATGCGTTTGTTTAAATACACCTTAACGATTACACTTCTGTCTAATCTATTTATGTGTTTGCTTAGAAGATTCTTTGTAAAATGAAATTTCATTAAAAAAACTAAACTAATTTTTACACTGAAATTTCATGATAGTATTTAAAGGGCTACAGTAAACTTTACTGGGATGGTGTTTATATATAGTAAAAAAATACACAGTGGCATAGGATATCAGTTTTTCTGTAAAGAAATGCGTATTTTACATTTCTTATAGCAAATACGCATTTACAAACCTCTGACTCTAATAATATAAGTGTAAAGTGTTAATCGCTCCTGATTTAATATTTTCAGTACGTATAATTTTATTGTTTGTCATTTATTATTTATTTCAAACATACAACGTAAATCCATAAAAGGTTTCTTATAACTTTCCTTCTATCTTACTATCTATTTGCCTTCAATATACCTAACATTATTTTTTTTTCTTCAGTGCATTGTATTAGTGTTATTTATTTCAGCGAAATATACTTCTATCTACTTCCTGTTATTATTTGCACGAATCCAATTTCATATCTGTCTGCAGAAAAGTAGAAAGGGTACTACAGTTGAAATTAATGTATTAGCAATCGGAAGTTACTCTCAATAAAGCAATTCATTTATCGACACGGAAGGTGTAGTCTATAATATTTGTTATGACTTCGTAATAACGAAATCATAACAAATATTAAACTTTCGTGACAACAACAGCTAAACGTTTGAAATGGTTAAAGGAAAGATAGTTTTTGTATGACGTACATAATTCAACATCATGCTACATTTAGCTTAAACGTAAATCACGCTTCAGTTCATTCTTTGCATCCTCATGTGCTTTAGGTTTTGAACGCGTCAATAGCGTGTTCTACGAGGAAACTCTATTTTAAGAGAAAAAAACTATGTTAGGAAAACAAATTCAACAAAGTCCGTTTAGAAGTTCTACCTTTAGAAGTAATTGTTTTTATCACCTATGTGAAAAGTTACACATACGAAATGTACTAGAAGTTTGGAAAGGTTTTGTAAGGAATAATAATTGAAGACAAGTGGAAGAAGCGGGAAAGTAACATTTAAAAAACTGGCGGATTTTTGTGTTTAGGACGTTTTTGGACCCAAAAAATCATTTGAAATTAAAATAATGTGTATTTGATGGATAGCTAGATAGACAAACTAGAATAGTGGAATCGCAAAATTACAAGATTAATCAAAATTTGATGGAAAATCATGAGCATTTACTGGAATGTTGTAAAATGTTAGTTATCCGCTTCATCCACTTACGTCTTCAATCTTCATATTTCTCCCAAAATATCAAAAGATCTTTGATAAGGAAAGGTTTAATGAAAACAAGTCTTAAATTTAGAGCCTGATGTAACATATTGTTTTTGTAACGTCTTAAATGTTCACCAGAAAATCAGATACTCGTATATGGAGCAAGGCTACATACTAATGGTCCTTATCCAATTTATTTTATAAAATTTGGCCTTTATTATCACGTAACGTTAGCGTTATTTTTCTCAAATTTTTAATATAAAAAGCATTTGTGGTTTGTCTTGCCCATAGTACTCTAGAGGCAGATGAATATTAACGGTGATAGTAAAATTATGCGTAAGATAGTTATTGAATGCATCACAGTAGTTTTAATAGTAATATCTGTCTTAGTTGACGACCTCTGTGGCTCAGTTGGTAAGCGCGTCGGTGGCTTAAGCCGGGGGTCGCGGGTTTCAATCCCGCCGACGGAGCAAGTTTTTCAATGTTCCTGGGTCTTGGATGTGTACTTAATATGTGTATCATATAATAAAAATCCTAAATGTATGCATAGTATAAAAGTATTAAATATATTTCCGTTGTCTGGTACCCAAGTTATATTATAACACAAGTTCCTCGGGTACTTAGCACGGGGCCAGACTGACATCGTGTAAAGCGTCCATAGATATTATTATTATATATTATTATTAGTACAAAGCCTGCATATGAATCCAAAACAATATCTCAGTGAAATTAATGTGGATAGATTAGTAGGTATTATATAAGTTTAATACTACTTATAATGCTATCAAGGAAAGCATTTACCGGCAAAATCATGATTATCTTGGCGGCTAAGATAAGAGCCGGACATTCGTGCAAGAAAGTTCGTTAGAACAGAACTACGCTTTATAGAGTGTTTTATCACAGTCTTTAACTGTAAAAGTCCATATAAATCGTAAGACCTCGGTTATGTTTCACGCTACAACTGATACAGAACTCGGCCGTAATCAGGGATTATAATTCGAAACCGAAGCTCTACTCTTAAATGGCACAATGCCGTGGGAGAGCCATGCTTCGGCACGAATGGGCTGAACCACGGCCTCACAGAAAACTGGCGTGAAACGGCGTTTCGTACAGTGAGGGTTTACCGGTGGGCGAACTTCCCTAATCCTCTATATTCCCATTTCCTATTCCCTCATAAAAAGGTTGCGACTCTCTTGCGGCTCTTTAGATGCTACGAGTGTCAGACAGGCAAACAGGCAACTTTTTTTGTCGATATGTATCTGTTACTGTTCCTTAGCACCACATTGATTATTTTGTAAAAAAATTAAATGTACAGACACGCCAATTTTACTGTTTTATTATTATATGTATCAGTATATGTATAGTCATTTTACTTATGGTAGAGTAGATCGCATCGTTCTAATATGTTCGTTGGAGCCTCATTGGTTTTAGAGTGCGGCACGAGCACTTTTCTCTGTATAAGAACCACCTAATAGTAACCAAACCTAGCTCTTTGTTAAATGTTTTTTAAGGGAAGATATTTTGTACACAAGCGAGTTAATCTTAATGAAAGATAATGTACAGTCTGTAGTATTCAAAGTTTAGAGATCTCGTTCACTGAGGTTTATAGCGACGGTGCTAATTACCACTGCAGAGCGACTTCCTCGTCTAGCTTAACCGCCAAATATAAACAGATACTATAAATTTTGATCGTGTGAAATGTACTAGCAGTAAATCGTCGAAAATATTTTTATTTATCCGTCAAATCTAGAATCTAGACTATAAAAGTAAATCATTAAAATATATTTTAACGAAGTGTTACGTAAACTGTTTATCATTGAGAATTCGCGGAGACTACATTTTTGACGCTAAAATTTCTGATTTAGACATTTTTTTTTAAACCGTTAAAAGTTTGAATGATTTGTGAATCACAGAGAAATCTGAACGTATAACGATAAGATATGAAGATCTATCTAGCTGAAGAGTTTCTTTTTTTGAACGCGCTCAGAAACTACTGGATGGAATTTAAAAAATGTTTTTGTGTTGGTTAGTTAGCTAGTTAGTTACTTGTCGAGGAAGACTATAAGCTGTAAAACATAATGGTACCACCAATAGGAGTCGAGCAGTAATCCAAAATATTGTAAAAATGGGATAATTTACTATTTTCATTTTTTTTTCAAAGGATGTAGCCGCGGGCAACAGGTTTTTTTTTGTATTAATTCGAATCCTCCCGTGGAAAACATGTGAACATCTATCTATCTTTTTTACGCTGTTTGCACGCAAGTTAAAGCTAAATAAAAGTATTAGGTCACATTCTGTAGTCGCAGTTTGTAACTTGTACGCAAACCTTAATGTTTATCTAATATTTGATTAAGTTTATGCATTTAATTGAATTATGTAAATAAACAACGTTTTTTAACACCGCAGGTTAGTGAAGCGTGTCAACTCGAGTTACTTCTTACTTAGGTAACCTCTTTTAATAATTAATAGTCTTTGGAGAAAGCATTACCTGTTTATATTATCAATAAATCACTATATCATTAACATCACAACTGGGCAGTGCTACCAGTTTTGGTATATATTAGAATAATGTTAATTACTCATTACTTATACGTACTATTACATAAGTTTATTCAAAGCCAGATTGTTGACATAATAACTAAGTCGCGTCATGTCAAACGCAGTTAACAGTTTATGCACAGAACTTACATACTCCGACCAAATGACATAGGTCCGAAAATTGGCTCTGTATCTATTTCTTCCATGGTACCATATATCTTGATGACAATATATTGAAATTTATTCTCCATTGAATACATAGGGCCTCTGGCACCACCCTCGAGTAAAGTGTCGAGTAAACTACTCGCCAGTTAAAGTCTCCTATGTGTGTCGATTTCACGACCCTTAACTAGCATTAATCATATGAATAAACTGTCAAGAAACTTACTTGCTTATATGAAATTCACAAAAGATACTTGTAAGATACCTGCCTATTAACATTACATGACAAGTAACTACTCAATGCTTGGATATTGTTTTCTTTGAGATTGATTTCAATCATATGAAAATTTTTATACTCACCCAAAAGATTTATGTTCATAATCATAATTAAAGACATAACTGTAAGAAGCGGGTAACTAACATTTTAAAGATTGCCGGATTTTTGCATAAATGGACGCCTAAGAACCGGAAAAATGGTTTGAAATTAAAATAATGTAGATTTAAAATATAGCTAGATGGACAAACTTGATTTTGAAAATTTATCAAAAGATTTATTGTATCAGAAAATTTATCACAAGATTAATTGGAAAAAATGAACATTTACTGGAAAGTTGTAAAATGTTAGTTATTCGCTTCATCGACTTACGTCTTCTCTTATGAACATAAATCTATATCACAAAAAAATCACGGAAGGCTTGACAGCAGCTGTTGGAGCCATTGCAGGATGTTAACTTTCCGTATACTCACAAATAATGAGATCGAAAGTATACCAAACGCCTAATTACAACATAATGTAATTAACGATTTGTCGCCAATAAAAATAATGTACCTCATTTCCATACCGAGTGACATGGCTACCTCCTGAATATTAAACAATAGAAACTACGTTACCCAATATACACTCTTAATAGGGATGTCGACTAGGTCAAAAATTCGCTTATTTTTTAAATAAAATTAAGATATGATGGTCAAAAAAAAGTGTTTGCCAAATTTCAGCTCAATAATTTCTATATATTTTTTGAAATAAGCCCCCGAAGTTGGGCAGGTAAGACAATTTTTTTAGTACTACTATTTTTAATATTTATATACCATTCGATAAATTAGGTAATTAACAACAACTTTTGTGATGAAACCACCATCATGAAAGCAATATTTGACATAGTTATCGAACAGAGTCTTCCCGCGGTGCGTACAAACTACCTAGACGTGACGTTATAACTAGGTATCGTTTTGTATGGAGCGTTTTAGGAAGGTCAAATTTATGTGATTTTCAAATTGCCATATCTTCTTATAATATACCTTTTTTTAAGGACGTCTTTCATAATTGATAATAATTTAAAAAAAAATTTTTAGCTCCTAAGCCCCTCACATTTATTAGTTTGTTAATATATTAAATGTACAGACACGAAATTTTTACTGTTTTATTATACTCGTATGTATTGATTAAAATATTTTATATGGAGCTGTGCCCCGCTGTGTTACCTTCGGCTTACAGAAATAATAAAATATCAATCTTTCCGGCAGCAAAAAAACAGACTATATTGTGTAGTAAGTAGTACCTACGGTATCAACTACATCTATAGCAAATTTTACGTTTGCATTATATTTTGCATTTTAAAAAAAACATAATCATTTTAAAAATAATTAACCGTCCAAGTACGAGTAGGACTCGCGCAAAAAAGGTTCCGTACTAGAGCATACATACGTAAAAATGTTTTTCTTCTATGAGAGCCCACCTTAAGTTTTGGACGATCTTTGTGGCGCAGTGGTTGGCCACCTTAATACCTACAAAAAATCTCATGAAAATTAGTATTTAGTAGTTTCGGAGAAGTTCAGTGACGAACGCATACTAGATTAAATATATTAAGCCTACTTTGAATCTAGAATTTTGATACTTTAGAGTACTTTAAAGGCTAAAAACTTTAGTGTGCTCTATATGGAGTTGTTGATTCGTCTTCTCAAAATTTTAAGCAAATCAAAACTTTGAGCGAACAAATAAGCATCGTACAAACTTATTATTTAAGTAAAAATCACATCAGATTATTATAGAGCTGTGTCGTTATCTAAAAAATAGATGCAATTATAAAATGATGTCTAGGCGTTTTGCTAAATAATCACAATAATTAAATCCTAGGAGTTAATCATAGCTAATTACACCGTAATCACAGTTACGTCATCTTGACATTATTATTTAAAAGCTGTTTGCGTTTACTCTTCTTATAATGATGAATATCTTGGGTCATTTTCCTTATATTTCCTTGACGACTTCTGTGGTGGAGTGGTTGAGCGCGTTGGTAGCTCAAGCCGGGTCGTGCCTGGGTCATAAATGTATATATTAAATATGTGTATCATATAATAAAAACATTAAAATGTGTATATTAAAAAGTATTAAACATTTTTCCATTGTCTGATACATGTGAAACAAGTCCTTTAGATTCTTAGCACGGGGCCAGACTGACGTGGTGTGAATCGTCCATAGATATTACTATAGTCATTGTGCATAAGATATATTTGAAAATTGATATTTTTTGCCTCTATGGGTCGCCTCGACCGAGTGATACCACGGCCTCACAGAAAACTGGCGTGAAACGGCGTTGTGCTGTGTTTCGTTCAGTGAGTGAGTTTAC
>JAOTAV010088112.1:0-53243 GCA_026546445.1 Cyclargus thomasi | reverse complement strand
GAAGCCTTTTGTTCCGGGATTCAAAAATTATATGTAAGATAATACGACACTGGTTGACGTAGAATTAGATTTTTTTTATGATATTGAGGGAGCAAGTGAGCAGACGGGTTACCTGATTAAAAGCAACTGCCGTCACCCATGGACACTGGTGACATCTGAAGAGTCGCAAGTGCGTTAGCGGCCTTTATGAGGGAATAGGGAATGGGAATAGGGATATGGAGATTAGGGAAGTTGGGCAACACACTCACAGAACGAAACACAGCACAACGCCGTTTCACGCCAGTTTTCGGTGAGGCTGTGGTTTTACTCCGGTCGAGCCGGCCCATTTGTTCCGAAGCATTACTGTCTCATGGCAATGAACATCCGTATAATGTACTTGAGATCATAAAATGTCTCATTGGTACACGCCTCCACCGGGGTTTGAACCCGCGCACTCTCGAGTGCAAACCAAAGGTCTTACCCACTAGACTACTTTGGGTAAGTAGTCTAGTAGGTAAGACCTTTGGTCTATAAAGATAGCGCAAAGTTTTTCCGGCGGCTTCTCTGACGTCTACCTAAATGACTAAAATAGGCCGTAGTCTTTAACTCTACAGTACATACAAAAATGTCTTGAAATACACTTTTATTAACCCCACTTTATAATGAAATAAATTTTTGTGATGTACTGCCTTATATACTCATGTCCCGGATTTCAGGCCGGGAAATCCCGGTAATACTTTTTTGGATTTGCCAAGCCTACTGGCAGGCCAAAACGTAGGCTTTCCGGCAACATTTGTTTCTTTACTCAGAAATAAACTATTTTTTTAAGTTCAGTAGTTAAAATCGCGCCAATTTCTATGAACACGTACAATACAATACGGCTCGTATGTCGCAACATGTCTGGCGGGAAATTGACACACTTACACATCGCGTGCACCGACAGAGGAAAACATCGCACATTACTGTTGCTATCAGAGCTAATAACACACATACAAAAATATTTTTTTGTAAATTAATGATGAAGGTGTAAAAGTGGCACCAAATGTTTCGTGTAATATTATAATTTTGGCGCTGGCAGTCAGTTCCTTTTTGCTTGAACTTGGCTTGACACGCTGCCGCGTATCTAGATTATTTAGCTATTATATTTATAATTGAAAATATTTCGGAAAATTCTCGAAGGTTTTTTATTCGTACCGCTTAGGGTTGATATATTGAGTGTGCTCATTCAAATACAATATTGCCCATAATTTTTATAGCATTTTTTTGATTTACATTAAAAAATCTAATGGCTTCTCTTCTTAAGGCTCAACTCACACCGAAAGAGCACAAGCGAAGCGCGGTTTCAGTGTGATATAAATTTTAACTTTATTTCCGTTACTATCTTTTTATTATCGACCATCGCGGGTGGGCTCGAGAAAGCGCGCGGATTCCCGCGATACCTCGAGAAGACGCTGGACTCCGCGCTTCGTTGCCCGTCGCGGGATTCCGCGCTTCGTTAACACAGACGATGACACGCGAGCACGATCTTGTAGAGGGTATACTCGCTTCTGTCCGCCAATATATTTCATCGGCGAGTTGAAAAGGATCTACGGCCGATAATGTGAACACCTGCACGATGATCGTGACGAGCAATGAGCAACAAACATTGCCCATAAAAATGCATGCCATGCTCATAAAAAACATCTCAAACGGTCAAACTGTCGTAACTCTTTAGAATTCGGCGATTGGATGTTAAAGCAATTTACTGAGGAACCGAAGCGATCGGGTTCGTAACTAAGGACAATAAAAATAAAGTTTTAAAAACTCAAACCCGACTACTTAAAACACGTTCTAACAAAAATATAAGAAACAAGTGAATAGGCCTCTTAAGTTATTATGAACAAAGTGGAAACCGTAGACAGTAGGGCTTTGTCTATACAAACGTTGTCCCCTGTTTCCTCCCTGGATAATGCCGGTAGAGTTATAATTTTTTTAACGAATATTAATGGCCACTATTAGCATGTCCGTGTGTTTTTTTTAACAATTTAGATATTGAAAAGATATGAACATTCAAAAACATGTAAAAATAGCTAGATTTTTCGCTTCGTTTAATCATCCAGAAAACAAATTTGGCCAGATTATATAAGAAAAAGAAAATAGGGACACAGGTCAAGCCTTTTTTAATTTTTATGAAAAAATACCTAAATCGGCAAAGTTTTAGAAAAGGAATAAGGGGACAGCGAATCGTTGATTTCCTATTCTTTTAATAGGTTTTATCAATTCAAGATGCAGTTGTCTCTATCGCGCACTACGGGTTCCCTTGCTTGTGGTTAGAGACAGCAATAGATATTACAAATACCTATTTTTCATTTCTCTAGCCGCTGGTGTATTTCTTAATAAAATGACATATTTAAAGGATAAGCGTGATCGTATGCCCCTTTTTCCAATTGGACCCTTATTCCTAGAATACGACGAATCAGTAGAAGTCAAAAAACAGGTACTTTTTTACTATAGTACTTTTTGCAAATTTAACCGCCTAATCTTCTTGTGACTCTGTGCCGTCGCTCTTAGCCACCTCGACGTCCTTAGCCACCTCGTCGTCCTTAGCCACCTCGTCTTCCTCAACTACTTCGTCATCCTTAGCCACCTCGTCGTCTTTAACCACCTCGTCGTCTTTAGCCACCTCGTCGTCCTTAGCCACCTGGTCGTCCTTAGCTACATCGTCGTCGCTATCGACTTCCTGGTGATAGCTCGTCTCTTCCAAAGGCAACCCGATCTCATTGATGGGGATATTTTTTACACCCTTCGTGGGTTCCACCGGCTTCTCAGCGAAGGGGAATTCAACGACTAAGTAACCGTCGCTCGTCAGTGTGGCCGTCATTGCACTGAGGTCAGCGTTTGGCGGCAGCTTGTAGCTGTCGAACACGTGGCCGGTGGGGCTCCGCATGAACACGAACCCGGCGTTCGTGTACACCTAAACAAATAAAAAAACTTGACCCCTAGCAAACAAGGACATTGAACTAAAAAGTGCAAAAACAATAAGGATAACAATAATCGGCCAATTCGAGTTGGACTCGCAGAGACGGACAGACAGTGAAGTCTTAGTAAAAGGGTTCCTTTCACCGTTTGGGTCCTATCACTAAGGACTCTAAAATAGATACAAATCAATAAAATAAAAAATAGTAACAATAAAAACCTCCACGTCGTCCTTCGTGACGTCAGTGGCGTTTCGACACTTTGTAATAAAACGCACGCCACGAGCGGTGGGCTCGATCCTTGTTTCGATATTACTGTATATCGCCATACTCTTCAGCAGCGAGGACAGCATGTGCCACACTAACTGATACGCCTCCTCGGACGTCATTTTCTCGGACGGCCAGGGCTCGTATTTCCCACCCTCGAGCGGCTTCCAACTCTCCACCACGGGCACATATCTATCGTATATTGTCAGGTTTTCCGCCTTCGGGTCGAGAGGCACGTCCACCACCAGAAAGCCGTCACTCGTCAGCGTGGCCGTGGCGGCGGCGACGACGGCGTTGGCCGGCACTTGGCGAGTTTCGGTGAATTTGAAATAGTTGATGACCTCTCGGCCCTTCAGTGCGCTGTGAAACTTTTCGCTGGTCGTCCTCATCGCCACCAACAGGCCATCTTTCAGAACCACCGCCAGCTCGTCCTTAGTCTTGCCCTCGACGCCGATGATGACGCGGAAGCGGTCCTCAGTCAACTCGGTCCGGCACTGCTCCAGCACGCTCGTGTAGTACCTCGCCTTGTCTATAGGGGCGTGCGGGATCTCTTCTGTGTGGCGAGTGTCGGCGAGGCTTACGGCGGCAACGATGCCCAGCAGCGCAAACGTGATGGATTTATCCCATGAAAACATTTCGTTTCGTTTCGTTTCCGGAGGCCGGGACGTATGGTGGTTTGGTAATAAAATTTAATATGTCATAAAATTAAAATAGGCAAGTAATTTGTAATTGATTGTAAGAATTTCTGTAGTGTGAGTAATGTACTCTGGTACTATCCAACAGGCCAACGTTCTTACCTACAAAAAAATTATAAAACACATTGTTTCAAAATATATTCATAAGTTTCGGCGTGATTGATTGACAAACATCCAAACTTTATTTAAAAGTAATGAGATAATTACATAAATAAAAAAAGGATGATTTGCTTAGAGATGATCCCAATAAAAAAATAAAAAAGAAGCCAAGTTCAATATACTTATGCTGGGGTGTGGGCTTCACCGCAAAAAGAATGAAAATTTAAAAGAGTGCCGAGTTAGAGCCAAATATGTTTTTATAGGAATAAAATATTATTACGAACAAGTTTACAACTTTATTTCCATTTTATTAGACACTATAGGTATAGTCGTATAACAATTGCGCTTATTTGAAATCTGAAATCTAAAAGTAGCTTAGATTTAACTTGGCCTGTTTTCAGAATGTTTAAAATGTTTCATTGTTTGGGTTTCTAGCTGTCCTTATGGACGTCATTAAGCAAAGGTTTTTTTTTACTTTCAATACGGACGGTGGACCCACGGATATTCTGTACATTTTTACTTTTAGGATATTCCTACTCTACATCGTGCAGGCTTTTGAATTTATAAGTAGCGAACTTCAAGTAGCGAAGTCGTTAATAATATCTAATAATCGCCATTGGAGATGTCGTAACTGCTGTTGTCCTGTTCACTTTCCTGGGAGCTGTCGGTATATAGGAAGGAGAATATCTTCATATTCGGGGGCTCGCTATCTAGAGGCTTTCCGCTCTCCACAATGGGCACCATCCATTCTTGCAACGACTCTTGCGCATTCTTGTCGATCGGAATATCTACGTACAGGTATCCGTCGCTGGTCAGAGTAGCCGTGATGGCGGAGAGGACAGAGTACTGCGGTAACGCTACTGACTTCTTTAAAATGTTCGTCCATGACCCTTTCACGTTGTATCCGGATGTCAGCATCACGTTGTTCTTTACAACCACCGTTAGGTGACTCTTATTAAAGCCTTCGACATTGTTGATGAAGCGCACCTTACTGTCAGATCTCTCGATCCAGTTCTCCGGTTTGTGTTTTTTCAATTTAAAAAAGGACTTGTAATGATCGAATTCTCTCTTGATTATATTTTGATTCAATCTTGCGTCTAGTTCTTTTTCCCATTTTAGCCATTTCTCGTCATAGAATCTGCTAAAGCTGGAGTAAAGTGTGTCGAAAAACTTCCTGCTTTTATTGCGTGAAGGGGTGGTTTCGTACTTGGTGAGGACAGCAGCGGGGCTGGTAAAGTCAAAGGTGCATATGGCGAGGAGAGCAATGATTGCGGACACACAGGTAGAAAACATTGTATCGTTTACTTTTTTCACTGCCAGTGCTCGGCCGCTTTAAATAGTGTACAGCGTTGGAGTGGACGCCACCTTGCGCTTATCGCTCATTTCAAATTAACATCTCCCAACCGTCACAATGTAATTATTGTTATCTACATGGTTATTATTTTCTACAACATATTTTATGTTTAGTCTGATTAATCTCAGATGCATACTAAATAATTTTTTTTTAATTTAATTTCAACTAAAAAATATAGAAAATAGTGTTGAAAGAACTAAGTGTTCTTTGACAGATGTTGTATGGAGAATATATCAAAAAAGTTCTGTTAGCGGTGTTAATCTGTAAGCGGTGAGACAGGCCCTTACTGACCTAGAATAATACTTTTATTACTACTAATTAAAACGTACTTTTACATTGAAATTAATGAATAAATATTATATATTACTGTAATTAATTAATAAAGACATAAAATTAATTTACTTACTAATGGAAAACAAAGAACCAAAATTATATTTTTCATGTTTTAAATTAAGGCTTTCATATCTGTTAGTATCATTTAAACACGTAATTTTCACAAAACAGAGGATCTGATGGATTTTTTTGTAATATTTCATGATCGGCTCTAATATAGTTTTTGAAAAAAAATTGAGATACCAGCAAAATCAAACAACTGATACAAATCACAAAAAAACTTATTCAGTGCTGCTACTTGCACAGTTAGCCCTATACATAGCCTAACATACACCTCGTATAGTTTTAAAAGTAAACCAATAAAAACTTGAGTTATTGTAAGTTAAAAAAATTGAATGAAATTATTTTTTTAATCCCTATGAATTTTATGGTCACCGAACTCAAATGTCTACTACTAGATGAAAAAATAAAAAGTCCGGTAAATAGGCCTGATTTCCATTTGAAAAATCTTGATTTTTTGCGGATTTTTTTAACACATTTACATAACACATAACCATTTGAATAGCTAAATTTTTTTTTTGATTTTACAACTTTAAATCCTTATTATGTTTGAAATGTATTGCATTTGGTTTTCAATATTCCGTCCGCAATCCTGAGATATAGTAACCCTAACTGCGAGCAAATATTATATAAATTATCTTCCCTATATACAGCGGGTAACACCGCGTGGAACAACTAGTAATATAGCGAGACAAAATTACGGAACATTCGTCGCACTTACACTTGGATGGTTTTATGTGTATTGTGCGCATCGCGTGATACAACTCAAACACAAGTCCAGAAAAACACCAATTGTTTTAAATAACTGTTGCGTTGAACAGGTGGAGGTTATAATAATGACGTACAAGTACACCGGACGGCGCGCGCTCGAATGTACTAGAACACTGTTAATAATTATTGTTCAAATAAACCTAAACAAACATTTAAAAACAGTTTTCAATGTTATTCTCTCGACTCAGAAAATCAATAAGATGATAAAACTATGTAAGAAACCATAAGAGACTGTAAAATGAAATTCCACAATTAAAAAAACATTTATTATAATACTATTTTATAAATACATACTTATGGCTAGAATATCACTTTAGGGGGTGAGCTCGCTCTCGGTGCCGTGGGGGATGTCATTGTCGCGGTCGGTGACCTCTTCGCGGTCGGGGGCCGGGCTGGTGGGGCCACTGGGGCCGCCGGTGGGGCCGGCCAGCTCGGGGGCCGCGGTCGTCGTTTCGTTCTCCAGAGGCTTTCCGCTCTCCACGATCGGCACCAGCCGCTCGCCCTCGGCCGGTTCCGCCGCCTCGTCGCCGATGGGTGCGTCGACCACCAGGTAGCTGTCGCTCGTCAGCGTCGCCGTAACCGCCGCCGCGCTCGAGTTTGCCGGCAGGCTGTAGCTGTTGAAGAACTGGCTCGCGAACAGATCGTGGTCGTCCCGTTTGGCCTCGTGCGAGCCCTGCACGATGATGAAATCGCCCTTAACTTTCACCTTCAGGTCCTCCTTCGCGTAGCCCTTAGCGTTGATGATCACGCGGAAGTTGTCGTCGGTGGCCTGCACCTGCGGACCGAACTCCCCGAAGCTCGGGAACCACTTTAGGAACGGATTGAAGAAGTTCTTCAGGCTGGAGATGCCTCCGAAGGGGAAGAACCAGGGGAAGGACTCCTCGAACTCCGGCGGCAGCGCGGGCTCGTCGGCCGGCCGATCGGCGACGGGGCCGGCGGCGGCGACGGCCAGCAGCGCGAAAATCGCTAACGTTCGCGGCGATAACATTTTCCTAGTACGTTTTTCTCACTCGTGAGTTATACACTGCGGCCGGCGCGAGCGCGGCACGCTATATACGACGGTGCGGGGCGCGCGGGGGACGACACTGTAGGTTTATCGCAGATGTGAAAATAGGTATAATAGAATAATAACAATTACCTGCCGCGTACGTCGCTCTAAATGTTAAACAAAAAATGCAATCGACGTATGATGACTAAACGATTAGGTGCTGCAGAAAAAAATTATGTTCTCGCCGACCTTGACCGGGCATTCGGAGACTACTTCATTGACAGGTTTTTGGGGTTCCGCGACTAGGGAATTAGTGGAGCTATCGATATACATAATAACTAATAAGAACATAGAAATTTTTGTGATGATTGAATTTTTGTATTTGTTTTTTTTCCGTCTCCTTTTTTTTTATAAAACCTGGCTGTGTTTTGTTCCGTGTGTGCTTATTAAAGTTATTTTTTATTTTTATGTATTATCAATTTTTTATTTAATTAACCTTTCTGATACTAAATCTACAAAAAAGTCAGTTCGACGACCTCTGTGGCTCAGTTGGTAAGCGCGTTGGTAGCTTAAGTTGGCGGTCGCGAGTTCGAATCCCGTCGACGGAGCAAGATTTTCAATGTTCCTTGGTCTTGTATGTGAGATATAAAAATCTTAAATATGTGTATAGTATAAAAGTATTAAATATATTTCCGTTCTCTGGTACCTGTAACACAAGTCCCTCGGGTACTTAGCACGGGGCCAGATTGACGTGGTGTGCAGCGTCCATAGATATTATTATATTATTTTTTGAATTTTTTGTATCCAAAGACTTAAAATTTCGTAAACGTTTGATTTTCAATTACTTCCTTTTCAGCATTTTAGCAATGCATAATAATAAAAAATCGATATGAGAGTCCATTGTTGAATCGCCATTACTTGGGAGAAAACTTCAAATTAAATTTAAAAAAAATGGTATAAATTTCTGTGCCAACTTATATAAATCATGAACAGATTCAGGCAGCACAGAAGCAATGTATTTATATTACAATAAAATTATAATTAAACTTAGTAATGTAAAGCTAAATATATAGTTTACATAATTAGTAATCGGCTGATTACTAATTAGGTAAACTATACTGATTAGGTAAGCCTATAGGCTACAGCATAGCATACAGTGCATTCGGTAAATCTAGGCGTTAGGCGGTCACCATCCTTCTGTCAAAAATTTGTCGTTCTCTGTGACCACCTGTGACAAGGGGGGAGGGTCTAAAACCATGAAATTTGTGTGACGTACTTTATGGATGGTCCCTTGGTAACAAAGTGTTGTGTAAATTGACCAAAAGCACTATAGTCTTTACTTGTATTAAGAGTTCTCTTTACAGAGTCGCTTTTCATACAAACTCTCCACACACGTCGCCAGCCCAGGACCTATGGCTATAAAATTATTATACCAGGCACCACGTTACTATGAAATTATTTCCAGTGTGTGCTAGATCTTAGAGATTTATAGAATATAGTTGCTACCCGCGACTACGTCCGCGTGAAACTTTATAAATCATCCCGTTTTTACAACATTTTTAACCTTCCTCGATAAATTGACTAAATAACGCAAAAATAAATTTTCAATTCCAGCCAGGATTACCTAAGATTAGCGCGTTTAAATAAACAAACGAACAAACTCTGCAGTTTTATATTATTAGTATAGATTTAAAATCGTTTGTTATCCGCTCGAAATGTAAACAAAACTGGACTTCATTGTTTCTGCAGAACCCGAAGACAGCAATATCCTTTACCAGCTAACGATTGACTTCAACTCTAGGAAAATACATAAGGAAGCATCATAATAACTGCGGCAATGCGGCGTGCGGGTACAGAGTTTGTCGGTTAATAACATTCCAAATTCGAAATTAGAAACTGGGGCGAATAGTTAACAACTAATGATAGTTTCTAACTTAATTTCCCCCCTGTTATTAACGATTATAAATTACGAAAGAGATGAGAGTCTTTTGAAAGGAGATAAATTTTAATAGGTATGGTAATTGGTTAACGATGACGTTTGCGAATCGCCAAAGCGTTAGTGAATGAAATGAATGAAATTTACTTTATTGTGCAAAATCACGTTTTTTCACATATGAAATGAAAACGTATTTATAACCTAAGTGCCTGTTATATTAAATTTCTATCAAAATTCGTCACAGCGGTAATATCTCTCTCGGTGTTCGAAAAATGTCGTAGACTTTACGAAAGAAAAATATTTTAAAAGAGCTTTAATAAAAACTTAGTTTATCAGAAATACAAAATACCTATTAATAGTGTTTAATTTTTTTCATATATCATGAAACTACGAGTAACAGAATTAAACGCAGCAGTCGCAAATGTCTGTCAGTATGAAATGCATCAAGCTATTATAGCCAACTATCACCTTTATCTGTGCATAAAATCGTGCCGTGGTAATAGGTTCTTAGCTCGTAATAATATTCTAAAAGCTTTCGAATGATTGTCCCAATAGTAATGAAACTAATTATGATGGCGTAATAGGAATAAATTGATTTCATACCAATTTAAATAATCTCTTTGCAAGCTCTGCCATACTACAAAGGAGATATCGAAATTGAATTGAGAGGAAAGAAATTCCTCAAAAACAACTTATGTAATAAATAATGCCCGAAACATGTTTATCGCGCGGGAACCGTACATTTTTCTGTGTTAAAAAAGTGTCCTGTCCTTCCCCGGGACTCAAAGTGTCTCCATACCGAATTTTAACAGAATGGGTTCAGCGGTTTGGACCTGAAGAGCGTAACAGACAGACAGACTCACTTTCGCATTTATAATATCAGTAATCTATTATATTAAATAAGTCGGGTTTTCCTTGATGATACAACTCCAGAACGCACGTACCGGTTTCTACGGTTTTAGAATTGTTAGAAAGGTCTCGGGCACCATGAGATTTGTAGCTAAGAAATCAGGAAAATTTTCAAGAGAAAAGTTACCACGTCGGGTTTTCCTTACTGACGTTTTAACTCAAGAATGCACAAACCGATCGACGGTTTTGCATTCGTTATAAATATTTCTACTTATAAAGCTTCGTGAAAATTTGAAAATTTTCTTGAATATTTTTTGCTATACACAGCAAAAAATATTCAAGAAAATTTTCAAGAGAAAAGTTACCGCGCGGTCGAAGTCGCAGGAAACGTCTAGAAAGTAATATTAGTATGGATAGAGATTACAGATGTAACTATAAGTATTAATTTGTTTGGTAATACATATCCAGGTTTTGAACAAGTTCTGTATAAAATGACTAGAGAAGCTATAAAACATTTACTTGACTACAATTAGAATTTTATAAGTACAGAAATAAATATAAATTCTATCACTTATGTTATAATATGCTCTAATGTTATGTGTGTAAAACTTTGATTGTGCACAATAAAGAATATTTTCATTTCAATTCATGTAATTTAATATAAAGTAGAACCATGGCCGGGCTTGTTGCGTTAGAAGATATTGATTGTAGAAAGCCTTGCACTACAGGCTCGAGTCATATGAAACAATGATCTTTGTGCTTTCAAGAGGTTCGGTGATAACTGTTACTTAGAAATCGCTAGGCTATATTTAATACTAGATTTTGCACGCGGCTTCACATGCGTCAAAGCTTCCTTATAGTTTCTTGCACCTTTAGAAAAAAATATAGTCTTTGCCATTCTTAGATGATGTGGCTTTCTAGTTGTACAATAATGTTTGAAAGATTTTAATGTTTATTAACAGCGTACAGTGCCCCACGTTTGGGGCACTTTCTACTAGAGTTTGTGAGATTTTGATAAGTTATATAACTTAGAATCTTTAACGACACTTACGCTCTAACTCATTATATTGAATTGTTACTTTAAATAAGCAAAGCCTTCAAGAGTCGATACTAAGCAGAGATTGAGCTGTTAAAAATATTCTTTTAAAAAACTCGAAATAAAAGAACTGAAACATCATAAAGTACACTCTAAAATAAGGCCATATTTTTCACTCGATATATTTGTCATGAGATAATAAACTGCAGTTTTGGACTGAACAACTGGCTACTTAATGTGAGATGTAAATATGTCACTTTATTCTGTATAAAATATGTTTGAATTGGACTAAATAAAAAAAAATGAATTCCATCATTATCATCATATTAAATTACCACTTAAAAACTTACCCAACTACTGGAAAAAATACTGTTGAATTTTCGCTAGTAAAAGGCTTTTCTGTGAGTCTTAAAACTAGAGAGATCCTATTAAAGACTTTGAACTCGACGCAAGTAGCGTTTCGTTGAAAAAACAATGTATTTACTTATTGTAAAGTATAAAATCCTTCAAAATCTATATTCAAGACTTTCGAGTAGATTTTAATGATGCTTATCTAAAAAATATAATTATAGAGTTTATTATGTATTTTTCCACAAAAAATGTTTCGAATTTCTGTCTTCATGTCGTTTCCATTACACAGCCATTAGAAATAGCTAACATAATAACTAGATTCGTCTGTTTCTGGCCTAAGTCGGGGTCAATGACCATCTGTATTTTCAACATGTGCCGGCGTTTTCCGCGTTCCACGGAAAGCACTGGTTTGTCATCCCTTCGGCAGCCTTCGGGAGACGTCGGCTTTCTTCGCTGCTCCTTGGAAGATGTTTTTATAGGGACGTATTTATAGAGCAGTACATTATGCCGATAGATGCTTTGATGTGAGCGCCCCGGGCGTTCTCAGCAGCGTCTACGATTTAATAGTACTACGAAATTTACTTCAAAATATACTCATATAGAAATCGAAAAAAAAACCAGCAAACTAATGATGTAAAACTGTAGATTAGCTTTTTTTCAACTATGTCGTGTTTAAAAATTCTATCTTCTGTACATATAATAAAAACAGTAAAATTAGCGTGCCTGTGCAATTAATATTTTTTCAAACTTATTAATGTGGGGGGCCTAGGAACAATAATAGAACAAAATTCGACAAAAAAGATGTCTGTTTGCCTGTTTATCTGTTTGTCTGTTTGTACACGTTAATCTCCGGAACTACTGAACGGTTCCTAATAAATCTTTTTTATTTATTACCAAGCCTAGGCAGCACATAGGACTACTTATTATCCCAGGAAAATACCGTACATTTTCCTGGGATATAAAATTTTCCTTCGCGAAAAAAAAGCCAAAATTTTATATCACGGAAGTGATATAAAATTTTATATCACTTCCGTGATATAAAATTTTCGCTCAACAAAGTTGCGGGCATCAACTAGTATATAATTTAAATCGTCCCTATCATTTAAGTGCTACGCAGCTGCGGACAGACATACAGACAGACATATCTAAATCTTATCACCCCTCTATTTCGTCAAGGGTTAAAAAAATTAAGGAGCTAGCATTGAATAAATTAGATACATATTGTTATGAGGTATTTTGCATGTCAATCTTTAACCTTGGCATGGATCGAGTACTAATTCTGGATGCTCACGAATTCTAGATGTTTCTAGAGCATGCCAACATTGACCTTGAGCGAAATGGAACCACAGCACGAATGATGTCACTCAGTGTCATGGCCGCCTCAGCAGTCGCCTACGTCCCAGGAATATATTACAGAAACTTCAAGACTGATGACGCTGAGGAATTTACTGGTAGTATTCGCGCCTCAGGACAACATTGATCGACAATTTCGGAACTTGTCGAGTATTCCGAGATGCTGTTATGCATTCGCTCAAGATTGGCAGTATGGTTCATTAGCCTTCTGTCAAAAAATGTGGAATTTCTACACAAAACGCTGTTGTCAACGAAGTGTTGTGATGTCACAAAAAGTGACAAGACTAATTACTTAGACTTACCATACCATCAATCTTGAGTGAATTTACAATAGTTACTTAAAATAAATGTTTCTTGCACTAGATGACATGACATGCAGCCCTTGCGCGAAAATGCGTTTATCGCGGGCGAACTGGATTTTTTCGGGATATGAAATATCTATCTTATGTCCTTTCTCGGGACTCAAAGTACCTCAATAGTCAATATAATAAAATTTCAACAGAATCGGTTCAGCGGCTTAGTCGTGGTCATGAAGAGGTGTAGGAGGATCAGATTAACATAATGTAACTAACATATACGATAAATTTATCTTGTATATAAAATTCTTGTGTCACAATGTTGTGAGTGCGTGGTGTGTGTGTTCCACAGCTGAAACTTTTTAACCGATTTTTAGCAAATTTTATATACATGTTCATGATTTACATTTTCAGTTTTAGAATCCCCTAACATCTAATTTCCATACCCCTAGTAGATTTAGGGGTTGTTCACTCTTAACATTTAAGTTTTTTTTAATGATATTTAGGGGGCAAGCGAGCAGACGGGTTACCTGATGAAAAGCAACTGCCGTCGCCTATGGACACTCCTGACATCCGAAGAGTCGCAAGTGCGTTGTCAGCCTTTTTATGAGAGAATAGGGAATGGAAATAGGATAGGTGGATTAGGGAAGTTAGGCCAGCGGTAAACTCACTCACTGAACGAAACCCAGAGCAACGCCGTTTCACGCTAGTTTTCTGTGAGGCCGTGCTATCACTCCGGTGGAGCCGGACTATTGGTGCCGAATCATGGCTCTCACGGCAATGAGCATCTGTATTATATTGTACTGGAGATCGGAAAACGTCTCATTGGTACACGCCTCCACACGGGTTTGAACCTGCACTCTCTCGAGTGCGAACCAAAGGTCTTACCAATTAGGCTGCGGACGCTCTAAGTCCAATGAAGAGGGCACGGGACAGATATAAGAGTAAAAAAAACAGCTATTTAATTTTAATTATAGTTAGCAGGTGGTAACAATAATGAAAGTCAAATAGCTGGTTAACGAAAACCAGGGCCTCTCGGGGCAGAGGTGCATGACCACCGACACTCACCTATAAATTGTTGAACCCGATTGGACTTTATCAGTAACGAAACACTGAATGAAACGGTCGAGCGTGAAAAGTGGTTATTTATATATTAGGATGAAACGAATGTTTGGAATAAGAAATATTTGAAACCATAAAGCACTTGTAACTGACAAATCAATCACAATACTATTGAAAAGAGAGTCGGCTCTGGAAACATTAATTTAAAATAGTAAGGGCCGGTTTCATCAATTCCTGATAAGTGCCGTATCCACAACATAGTCAAATAAGTTGTCTAGAACCTATCCGACGCCTACCTAGGTCTTAATTTTTTGTCTATCATTAATTTATAAAATTTTTAAAAATCACGAGTATATCTCTCATAATTACAACCCGTTAAATTCACTTGTATAGTATAAAACAATGGCTATCAATTTTCATAACCTAAACATTTGGAATTTCTCGAAAATCTTCCGAAAATTCTTTAAACCATTCAAACATGGAACGTCAAAATTGAGCTTCCTATCACATTCGCGGTTCTGCATGCAGGTTTCGTAATACTGATGACTGTGGTATGCATGAGTCACGGCCAAGTTCATTGTCGTTCGTCCGAACTTGAACCCGCTACGGAGGTTGTTAGCACATCGGCTAATATGATATACGAGGCGATAACATACATTCGTCTCGCGGTGACGTAAAGTTGGCCACAGATTAAATTCGACCCTCTTAGCTCACATGCATACCACAGACCCTCAATTTCATACAGTCGCCGCACGGTCATTGTGAGCAACTATGAGAACTTTTGAGATGGCACGGCGACATACTACAAGCACGTGGCACGCCACCAACTTATATACGGACTTCTCGACTTTCCACTAAGAGTAACTTTGTTTATTACCACAGACCAACAGAACTTAAAATATTCCGTTCTATGTTTCGCCAACCGCACTAGACAACCGACAATGGTGATAGCTCGCGTCCATTCACAACCGTCCGGATTATAGCCAGCGATAAAATATCAATAGCATAGCTTGCCCTGAGTATTCGCAGTCGCGGTGTTATTGATAAAGTTCGTAAACACTACCGTCGGTACGTGACAACGGCCCTATCGCACGATACCCGAGCGATCACACTGTTTACACTATCACTACTTTATATTTTATTCGCTGGGTGCATTTTAGGTGCGCACGGTGACAAAAAAAGAAACACTCAGCGGTCGGCGGCATACAAATTGTCACTTTTTTAAATGACAGGCGGCATTTGACATCTGACATCAATATATGATGTCCGCTGTATTTTGACTAAATTTTAACTTAATTTAAAGTTACTAACTTCATGTAAACACAAAATTTTGTGGCAAGTGGCAAGTTAAATGACATAAAATGTAGTTAAAATTTAGTTACCTACTTATCTATTTAATACGTGTAAACAAGACAAGGGTTAACTCATGTCGCTAGGGTACTTGCACTTACAAATTAAGATTTTTTTAAGGTTACTATTTTAAAATTGATATCTATATATACGGGACTGGGGACATAAACACACCCTAAAGTATAGTCGATTCAACTGCTACTCTACTCTGGACAATCTAACAACGGCAGATTTTGCCGAAATGCCATGAAACAATCTTTAAATCGTCCAACAACCCTTAAGACAGTTCTGCAAAATCTTCAAGGCAACAAATATTAATCGCTGTTCACAGTCCAGACATGTGCTTTCAAATTTTAAGCAAAATAAGTAACACTCGACTTCAATTTCTTGATATGACGCAAGGATTTGATGTCCTTAATTATCCGGGAGACGCGATAGACACCATGTAAAACTTCGCTTCTTTGCCTATGATTTCGGATAAAAGTTAAGTGTAAATCCAATGTGTCCACAAATATTATAATACGGATATTGAATTACCTTACCAAAAATACGATTTTCAGGTGCCAGTACAAACTCTGATGAGTAGTTTCAATTTTAAATGACAATTTTATTATAACATTAAAACCACATGAGGACAATCATACCACAAACCACTAACAAACAACTTAAACATGATTGCAATCATGTTGAAATTTACGGCGTTTACAACATTTGTAATATAAAAAAATATTACATACAATATTAGTCAAGGATTATTTAAAAGTGTCTCTAAAATATATGCAGAAAATATTGTAAAAGAAAACGCGCTGCAAATTTGATAACCATTTTTCAATGTCAAGTACCTTTACCTCATATCTTTGAATCTTCGAACTTATATACACATAGCACTTAGGGTCTCACTAGCACTAACCTTATGTATGCGAGACGATGCACCATCACAATTAAATCACGGAAGACAGATTATTCGATCGGATCTACGGTTCACAATAAATAAACGCACACAATATTCGGAGTTCACTCGGGGCCGTCCGCGGGGGCAACGACCGTCCTTACCGCGCGGACGGAGCCCACAACATGCACCCGTCTCTCTCTAGCGGACGTGCTCCTCGCACGTTCGAATCAATTGATGTTTTCATACCGAACACTAATTTATTCCGAGCGATGTTTTATTATTTAGTACGATTAGTTAATAGGAATATTGACGCCGGCGCTTCCTGCGTCGAAATACGTTTAGCAAAGGATACTTCACTCAATTGAACGGTGAAGTCAAGTTTTTTTTCAGCTTTAGGCCGGCCGTATATTAAGTTTCCGAATTCGTTTTACCAACAGACACCAAATGTATTGAATGTGGAATTCGATCCGTACGCGGAAAAGTGAACAGTGCACTAGCTAATCTCTACTAATTCAAAGCATTCAGGTGTCAGAATGCGGAATTCCACATTAGGAAACCTCGTACGGAAAACTTTTGCACGTTTGGGTTTGCCCTCACGAAAATTTTCGATCGTACTTTCTTCTATTTCAATTTTGGAAATTAACTCGTCACATCAAAAAAACAACACGAATTTTCCGTCATGGCTGACTCATTTCTAGATTTATTTTTGCACCATCCAAACAACCAACATCGCATATTGGAAATTGGAAAAACTATGCAAAAAAGAGTCCATAGTTATTATTTTTCATTTGCTAGAACGAAAAAAATTGATTAATTTTTTTTTAACTTATGATAGTGTTGAAAGTTACATACCGTCCGGTTTACATAATTTGAACTTTTATTACTACTAGATAAATTGTGAGCCGGTGCTGGAATGCCCTGGAATACAATTCAATGCGTTTCAGTCACTTGATGGAAAAAGTGTAAGCCCACTGTGAAACACAGTACGTTTTATATATTTCCACAACTTCCCCGGCTACCAATGCCCGTATTGATAGTAAGCACCTAGTACCTACTTACGAGCATAATTAAAAATGTTGAAATGCTGCTTTCATTAATAAAGAGACCTTTATGAATATATAAAGTATATAATAATAATGATAAACATTTATTTAATAACAAATACGCTTTACACATTACAACACACAGGTTATCATACACAAGAAATAAACAAACAAAAAAAAATAATAAAAAGCAAATTAAATAATATTAGACTATGACACACTAATACGATACAGGTTGTAACAAAAGTAAATTATATATTATAAATGATATATAATAAATGATACTTTAGGGTGTCTATCTGACCCTTATATAGAGTTCACTGTGAACTTTCACAGTGAACTGCAGCGCCGAAAGTGAATATTTTTTTTTTGTGATTTGTATAGGGAAACTCTGATCGCTTGCCCGCTTGCTTATAGAGATCACAAAAAAAAATGTTGGCTGTGAGTTGAAGGGACAGATACAAACCCCAAAGTATTACACTTACTTTTGTTATAGCCTGTTACCTGTATGAGTTTCGAATTTTATGGCACTTAGAAAACGTGGTGCAAGGTTCAAATATAGTTAAAATATATTTTGTGTGAAATTTTCAATCCATTTGGAACCTTCTAAGTAGATGGTTGCAGACGCCATCAAATAAATTCTATCTTAGTATTCACCTTACGACACTGAAGCATTGAACTTTTGACATTAAACATATTTTAAGGTAAAATAGACTTTATATGAAAATTAAACAAACTAATATATTTTAATATGCACAAAAACACAAAAATAACAATCAAATAGCATAAAACAAGCACACAAAGGCAGCTTCAATTTCAAAATCATTGAGCATTCATCGATATTAACCCTAAACGCTTAATTATATTGTACAACACACGATATTGCTCAATAAAAATGATCGTCTAAGGGCTGCCATAAGTACATGTTAATTGAGAAGCGCCAGGTGCTATTGGCACTTGGCAGGCTGTGTTCGCAAAAACCTCAGCATTCAGCAACCATCAAAGTCAGCAACCTTCAATTTCAACTGTCATAAACATTTAAGTTTCGAATGTAATTTTTATTTTTATACAATTCCAAACAGCCAAAAGTTTCTTTTAGAAAAAATGTTTTTAAAAAAGGAATTTTAGTTGTACTCGACCTTTTACTTATTCTCAGCTCAAATACCATTTGTACCATAATGAGGTAAAGAAGCGAATATATGTGTACGTGGTCAGTATGACAATAGTCTACTTTTAGATTTCAGCACAACCTACACGTGACCTGACTCTGTATTATATGTCAGTAAAAAGTTTTAATATTATCTTAAATTAATTATTGTTAACTAGAAGTCGCCCGTTGCGTCAAAGTTCGTTTATCGCGCGAAAATCGTATATTTTTCCGGCATAAGAATCACTCTATGTCCTTCCCTAGACCCCAAATTGTGTCCATACCGAATTTCAACAAAATCGGTTTAGCGATTTGGGCATGAAGAGGTAATAAATAGACAGACTGACAGACAAATAGATTCACTTTCGCTTTTATATTATAAGTATGGATATAATTATAATGGAAAGTGATAGTCGCAATGAAAGAAAAGTTTTTACTCAGCAAGTTAGCTATACAATGGTAATAATGCTTTTGTGTTATAAAATTATATCATTATATATATAAGTTTTCACTGTATTTTTCTCCATACAATAAATAAGATACAATATATAATTCAATTTTTATATATTGTATAATTGTTATATGTGTGTGTTTAACACTGAACCTTCTCAAAGGACTGGACCGATTTCCATTGAAATTTCACTAAATTTTCTGTATTATATGGGGGTCTATGGATGGTTTAGATTCACCAGGCACGACAACATCTCACGGATCCTCTGGTATGTAATACATATATTTTAATCAAATTTAGTACAATATAATACTAAACGTGACTATACTTTTGAACCGCCGTGCTAGGGAGAAATGGTGATGAATAGGCTAATTACAACAATAAGGACGAAGTGAGACATATAAGGAGTACTTTAATTGATCATAAGCCTGGCATGGTCAATGAAATTTTTAGGTTCGTGTTCCAAATTAATTTACTTTGTCACAAACACACGCCCCTACCTCCCTTCCCCCTCCCCCTTCCCCTTCGTCGTGACAATTGGACGTCGTTTAATTGTCAATGCAATGACTATCTATATATTAATACGCGAGCGGAAAACTTTGTACCCCTTTTGACGAAAGACGAGTAGATGTAAAAGCATGAAATTTTGTCCAGTTATAGTTGATATGAAGGAAGAGCGTGGACTACCAATATTATTTTAAAATATAATTTTATCTTACATAGTTTCAATAAATAAAACGCTGCGCAGACTACAACACGCACACTACAATGTTTTGACATGACACGATGATCATACACGAAATATTCTATTGTTTACGGTTGACGTCTGTGTTTTTTTAATAAGATTAAATAGCCTAGAGGCCTTTATGCTATAGTATTTATAGCTCTTCACCAGAACTTGATATTTTCGAATTTCGAAATTCGAACGAATTTCGACCACAGGACGATCTCTAGTATTATTTTATTACACCCTCCATTATTATTATATAAAGCACACAAAACTGGAAAAACACAATTCCCTCTTTCATTGGTGCAATATAGCTTTTTTTTAATTATAAAATATTTTTGCCATCAGATCATAAAGATATAGCCTAAGGTATATGATGAAATATGTCTCCTATATTTCACAGGCAGTATATTTATTATTTATTATTGTACATTATCATTCACAATACAAGGCTGCTTCTAAGGCTGGGCTGTTTTTATTGTGATGATGTTATGTAGATGAAATCCATTTAATATTTATATATATAATATGATAATATGGAACTATTGTTGAGAACATACGATAAGGATTTTGATCACTTTAAATATAAACAATTAAACAAAATACTTGACCATAAGACTGTAGTGTATCCATACTAATATTATAAGTGGGAATACATGTCAGTCTGTTTCTCTGTCTGTTGCCACTTCACACTCAAACCGCTAAACTAACTTTGCTGAAATAGCATTAATTCGTCTGGGATCATCCATGTGTGGTTTTTCTCGCGATGTTTCCCTTCGTACGTACTTGAGATCAGAAAATGTTTCAAACACCTCCATCTGGGATCGAACCTACACCTTATATGTGGACTAAAGGTAATGGACACAACGAAATAAACACCTATATAAGTGTATTATAGTATACGAGGCAGAGCAACACCTATGCTAGTGTGCACCGAGCGAGACCTTCCGCGTTGGTCGCTTTCTCTGCGCTCCAAACGAAGTTATTGCTGAAGGAAGTCCTCATGTAACGAGATAAGATCTTATCTTTATCCTCTAATAACCCGACTACATTCGCGCGGATAAATTAGACGCTGATCCCTTGCCCTGTGCCTTCAGTATAAGTTTTTAATATTACTAGGTGATGCCCGCAATTTGCGCCGAAATTCTTTTATCTCGCGGGAACTCTAAAATTTTCCGGGATAAATTGTATTCTATGTCCTTTCTCGGGACATAAAGTATCTTCATACCAAATTTCATCAAAATCACTTCAGGGGTTTTGGTGTTAAGAGGTAACAGACAGACACACTTTCGCATTTATAACGTTAGTATGGAGAGCTGAAACTCTTTCGTATTTTTAGCGGACATAAAGAGGAGGTTCTTAAAGTTAGATTCGTGTGTTTGTTTGTCTACGATTATCTTTCGTTTAACTGGACCTTTACTGACGTCAGTTTTTTTGGGTTTCGTAGCAGAATGGCAAAAAAAGAAACCCTTATAAAACGTCATGCCTGTCTCTTACACTTCTTTAAAGATTACATTCTTTCAAGATTATGTGTACAAAAATAATAATTTTAGCGCTATCAAGACTATATTTTAGGGATAATCTCAGTAAAGCATGAAAGTATTATCCGATGGAACGCAGACGAACAAGCAAAGCACTTTACCGTAAAAAAAACTATGAAATATCAAACGTTTCTCGACGATTTCCGCGTGGCTGCATGAGATGCACTCTCGCTATGACATAGAAAGTAAAATGATTTATTTTATTAAATATGCTTTATTGCGTTCAAAAACAAGATTATTATTAACAAGTTAGCGCCTACGAACACATCGTTTTCAACTATAGGTCACTGACTTTTCATTTTAGCAAAAGAGCCAGTATCAGAAAATCTTTATAATATATTGTATATTTACAATATTATGTGCAACGAAAGTAAATAATAATAATACTTAAGGGTGTGTGTCACTTATAAATTGTACACTGTAAAAATCGCAGCGCCGAAAGCTTAAAAAGTTTTCGTGATTTTGTGTGGGCTAGGGCCCCAGTGACATGAGATTGCCCGTAACCCAAGAAGAAGAGATTCTAACAGTAACCCGAGAAAAATTGACGCATACATTGGTTAACATTATCGTTTTGAAACTTTTGTGGTATCTCAATAAATGGCATTCAAATTTTAATATTAGTAAGCATGTATCTCTTTTGCAGTATTTATTGTTCAAATTAGTTTTTCGCGCGGGAACTATACATTTTTCGAGCATAGAAAGATACCCTATGTCCTTCTCCGGGACTCAAAGAATGTCCATACCTCAGCAAGCAGCGTCTGTTACCGACAGACAGGTAGACACATCTTCGGATTTTTAATATTAGTATGTATGTGTATATATAACTCAGGTATAAATAGACAATATACAAGTACTAACCAGCTTCCGCGAGCAAGCAGGAAGCCGGCACTTTCCCTTTCGCCGCAGCAGCCGTGCATCATAACCCGACTAGACAACATGACCTCCAGTAACCCGCGCCTATGCAACATGGACGTGCTATAATGCAGCTAGCTAATGAGGTTAAGTATTCGCATCCCTGATGCCGCTTTAATCCAACGCCGGTGAAGCTTTGATAATGTTCCGGTATTACACAAATTATTTTGGTTTTAGATTTATGTGAAAACTTTTAGTTTAGCGCGTTTGGATAAATCAGTTGTAAAGGTGATACTTTATTGATTGTGATTTGTGTTGGTCGACAAAATTAAAGAAATATTTTTTTTGTTTACGAACCCTTACATGGACAACACATTTTTACCGAGTTTAGTCACGCTTTTATATTATGAGAAGAATCTACGTTTTTTTCGATGCTAATCTACGAACTAGAGATTTATCTCTCGACGTAAGCATGTTAGGGTGTAGACATATATGTGGATATCGACAATAATTATGACTACGCTCGAGAGAGACATACCACGATGGTGTATCTTAGCCGGGCTAAACAAAAAAGTAATTAAATATAAGACGGTCGCGTATCTCTCGATTCTGAGCAGTAGTAGTTTAGAAAGGCTTTATGTTTAAAACTTCCTAGTTCATCATAATTCCTAATTTTGGATCTGGGTTTCGGGCAAGGATCTGGCAATCTATAATATCAATATTGTATTCGCCTGATATATTCGAAAAATCCGGCTACCATATTATTTTCTTAAATTGGAAACGAGTTTTTTTTTTCAAACTAATTGAAATTCCGCTTATTCGAATTTCAAATGTTGAATAGGGGTTTCATTTTTGAACCAGGAAGCGAACCCCTTCAGAGTAACGGGTTTCGGGTGCGGGTTCAGACGTTGTGGCGCCTGTAACCTATATAGCTCGGCCGTTGACTCCCGGCTTTGTGTCAGAGGTTACCGACACTGCACGCCGTCAATCATGCAAAACTTCTTTAATCCGTTGTATACTATACACTATAAAGGTTTTAATGTATATAAGTGACCTACTAACTTAAGAAATTATGAGCCGTTGTAAAAACGAATTTCAATTTTATTGTAATGTTAATTTTATGTGCAAATTCAAAATTCAAATGAAGAATTTAAATTTAAATTTTTAACTATTTTATTAAGTATCAAGTTTAAAAAACGCTGAAGGGTTGGCTTTGTGATTCAGGATTATATTTTAAATATCTATTTCTACACTTCGTTCTCCGAATACACTGTAAAGTTTTGTATTATAAAACGACAGAGTCTTACTAAAATATTACTTTAGAATTAAGATAAATTAATTATTATTCTTATTAAATTATAGATGATTTAAATTAAAGTACTTGCTTTACCAAAACATAACACAAACGGATAGTCATTAAAAGAAATAAGCGACAATGAGCATGGTTTTCATTTTCCTATTTTTAATGAGGAAGACTAAAAACAATATAGTCCGAGAGCCGAGGTCACGTTCGGCCACCGACCCCCAAAAGTGGGGCGGGCTGAAACCGCCATTTTTCACAGCCTCTTCCAATTTACGTAACAAATAACCTTTTCATACTAAACGTACAATGATAAATTGAATCGGGCTCTCATCTAGAATAAAGCTAGAATAAACTATTATTATTTTAGAATTAACATACAAATATAACTCTCCCTTGGGGCAGTCAGGTAATTTAAAGCGATATTACTATCATTAGTAGATTTGCTACAGTTTCATGATTTAAATTATACCCAAACCAATTCAAAATGGTTTTGTCAAACGAGGACCCTAAAGATGTCCTACTATTTACGATTAGAAAAGTAGAACGTTCGTCAACAACAATAAATAATAGAAATATATCGATACCATTTCTATATCGGAAAGAAAATTACGACCGAGACGTGGCACAGGATCGTAAATTTGCCTAATGCAATAATAACGCGATAACGCTTGGAACAACAGTTGTATTGGGGTCAGACCTCAGAGTTTATGCTCTGGCTCTTGGACTATCACAACCCACATTTCCATTTAATGCCTAAACTCTACTTAGAAGATGTTACGAAGATAAGTGCAAAACTACTCTCATAATAATTATTAGGTTTACTTGGATCGCCATGAATATTTCAATGGTTCGGAAATTTACAGCAACTTATTTTTGTTTTGTACTAATTAAAATGTTGATTTTGGTGATGTGTTAAGTGTAAAATTAAATTGCGTTAGTAATTTTTGATTTATTTCATTACATCTACGCCAAAATTAATTTTAAATTTTACCACGTCGTAACCAAGACAATATAGCGATTGATTTATTAGAAAAAAAAGCGTTAAGTACGAATGGGACCCGCATACGAAGGGTTCCGTACCATACAAACATAGCTATAAATTGTGTTATTTGTATGAGAGCCTACCATGATTATTAATTTTGTTTTAATTTTATTACTCATAAGTAAAGTATAAATACAACTTTGTATTTTGTGAATATTTCAAGCGCTTGCCTGTAGCCATTATTGATATCCAAAAAATCACGTTTGTTGTATGAGAGCCCCTCAATTATTAAATTTATTTTGGTTTTAGTATTTGTCATTATAACGGCAACATAAATACATACTCTGTGAAAATTCAAGCTCTCTAGCTATTACCGATCTTGAGATACAACCTAGAGACAGACAGACGGACAAACATCGCAGGTTTAGTAATAGGGAGCCGTTTTTACCCTTTGGGTACGGAACCCTAAAAATATTTGCAATCATGAAACAAAAACCTTTAAAATTTGCCATAGCTATTTTAGCTCGACATAGTCGTGAGGTAGCGGGGACAATACTGGCAACACCGCGGCTTAACGAGGTCTTTCACCCACATTATATAGGTCAGTTAGATTGCTTCCAGCCAGGATCGTTTTCAGACTGACACCACTAATTACTCAAAATTAAAACTAGACTAGTCAAAAATTAAAACAAAATTAGAACTAGACTTTTCTAGAATTTGAGTTGCATAATTTCGTATTTTTGTACAACTGATTATTGTTAAATCATTGTTTGTAAAACATATATATATATATTTTTTTTAAATTTCAGCTATTCTTAGCATACCATCTATATCTGGGAAGGATTTTTTTTACTATATTAATCACCCGCAATTGTATGCATTGAAAGTAATAAGGATATACCTAAACAACGAATCAAGGAAGAATTTAAATTACCATAAACACCAGTGACCTTGAGACATGGTCCAAGATCCCACTGTCAAGGACTCTCAGACATTGAACTCGTATTGGTAGCCCTTGAGGAAAATTATACTTTTTTCAAAAGGTTAGCTCAAAGTTAAAAATCAATCGCTCGAATGGTTGAAAGGTTTTCAAAGGTTGGTTTTTATATTACCTATACTTATTTAAATTATGTATTATACCATATATTTTAAATTTAATAAAATTAAATTTAGCATAATTTGTTTAAGGCCTCCCCATAAAATATGCTCAAAAAATATGGATGTTTCATGTATGGATGAATGGAGGAACGAATATCATGTAATTCGATTACTGAAAAATGTAGAGTTTCCATGGCATATTGTAGTCTATATATATTATAGTCAATGTCCCTAAAGTGAAAATCAAAATGTTGACGTTGTATTGATGATAAGCATAATTCGTTTTATTTCAATTTAATCTAAGTAAGAGAATTTATTTCTACCGAATAAGGAAATAAATGAGGTATTAAAGTTATTGTGTCAAAAAAATAAATAAAACGGAGACATTCATAACCACTTAACATCAACATAATTATCATCCTCAAACATCGCTAAGCTATAAACAATATGTCATAAATATAACTTAACCTAGTATAAATATGTTTTAACCTGACATAAATATGTTTTAATCTAAAAACAAAATGGCTGACTTACATTTTTATCTGTAGACCGTATGGGTATCCCTTCAACCTTTTCCCTTCATCTCTGCCGGAGTGGAGGAGCTGCGGAAGTGAGCCAGCATTAGAACACCGTGTACGGCGCGGAAACACTATTTCCTTGACACTACACAAGGCAAAATATACGGAACTACATCAAAACCGGCTCGGCTAATTAACCATGTGAGGGCAAGTCCCTTTATCATATTATAATAGATGGAACAAGGAGTTTGCGCGTTCAATTTAAGCACGCATGAAATACCTATCCAGTATTTCTTATGTTATAATATTATGATTTTTAATCGTATTTTGAATGCTTACGAGTTATCATATATCGTAAAAGTAGTACTAATTTAGCAGGATTTTGACTAAAAATGTTAGATAAACAATTTACATTTAGATTAGAAAATTCGTTAAATAACGGTATTTGTGTCTCTCTTAAAATGTCTTAAAATTTTAAGTCCCATTAATGTGATAGAACTGCATTTATCGATGCCTTACTGCCTCAACCTCGTATCTTAAAAATGGCTACATTTCAGGAGACAAAAAAAAATGATGATATGAATGATTATATTTTTTTCTTAGTAATTATACTACTCGTAAGTACTATACTAGATATGAAGTTATTTGTTAAGTAAATTGTTTATTATCAAATAATCTCATCTATATCAATCTAGTTTTGTACAATTACTAAAAAAGAAATATAAACAGTTTTTTTTTCTCTCCTGAAATGTAGCCATTTTTAAGATATTACGACGTTGAGGCAGTAAAGCATCGTTATACCCAATTTTAGCTTGTATATCAAAATCCTAAACTACAAAAAAATAGTCGAGACGATAAAAGCCAATCTTTTTTTTGCTTATTTCAGAAAAGTTGCTTATTTCATAAAATATGTTACTTTCTATTCCAATTGTTATTACTTTATCAGAATCAGTTATTCCAGGAAATTGGTACAAAATAAATGATGGTGTTATTAATTATTATGTAGATCACAATTTCAGCCACATTGGCGTAGGAATGTTAACAATTATACGAACAGTCATATACAAATATTTTTAAAACAGCTTTTAGCTACTAGTTTATTTCAGAAGATAATTTAACAAACTTCCAAAAAGGAGAAGATTATTACTTATTATTAATCACACAAGCACAGTCTTTTATATGCAATAATTGTAGCTTTACATCTTTATAATATTATTATACTTTATAATTATTATAGGTGCAATTATATAGACGAAATCTATAGTTTAATTATAGCGTCTAGTCAAGGTTATAGATGTCACACCTATTATTCGAAATTAGAATATTGCGACAAGGTAAAGGTCATTGACCCCTCTGTTTTGATTCTTCCGCAACTTTGAAGGAGAGATACGGGATGTTAGCGGTTTTAAATGTACTAAATACTTATGAAAATATTAGATTCGTTAATAGAGAATTAAAAAAAATAGCTTGGATTTTTGACATAGGAATAACGAACAATGCTAAATTTATTCTATGAATCCGTTTACTTCCACAGAAAAGCTTTGGCGTACAGTTTATAACTAAAAGGATGTACTAATTTTATTCTTGATCTTTTTTGAATATTTGACTCTACTTACCCAAAATTGCACTTTTATTGTTCGAACAAAATGGAAGCACGTAAACCTTATATTGTCCCTGTTCTTAATTGACTGTCACTTGATTACAGCTACAAAAATATAATCCAAACTAAAATATCATGTAATCAACTAACATCCGACTACATACTACAAATACACTTCCATTATCACGGAGCTTTCAACATACATTACGACATGTTGACATTACCTGAAGGGGTCACAGATCACAACAATCCTTACACTACAACACAAAATCCAAGAGCATCCGACATGAGATCCGACGAGCGCGCTGCGCGCCGGCCGAGCGGTGACTGACCGGCCCACTGCCGCGCACCCCCCAGTCCTGCGGGACCCTCCAGAGGTCCTCACACGTGCTCGATGACTCAAGCTCTCAACAGGTTATGCCCATCCGAACCGGCGAAAAATGTTGTTGACCCCTGCATCGGGATTTTTTTAGTGGGTGCAAAGGACCCGTTTTCAGTGATTCCAGAACCCCTGACGTTTTCCAGGCGTCTTTCATAATGTATGAAACTCACAGCGTTCGATAGTATGAAACTGACTCACGTCATTACAATCCCATTTTGCCTTCTCTACATAATCATAAATCAACGGTGATCGTTACTTCTGTCAGGAAGTGTAAGCATCCAAACAATAGTTTGTATTGTTTAGTTAACAAGTTTATCAAATGCAATCATTGACGATGATCGGCGAGCACCGACTATGAGAAGGAGCGTTCAGCTAGAGTCTATGTTTAAACAGATGCAGATCGTGCAACCAAGTAATTTGGTCGGGTTATGTCAAACTCAGCCGGCAGATCACGATTTATTTGAAATTGACATATTCCGACCAAATGACGAAGTCCGTAACTGCCTTTCTTTCAATTTCCTCTATGGTACTCACGCGAGCGGAAAACTTTGTACCTTCTTACGAAAGACGCGTAGATATAAATATTTGTCAGTTGTCGTTGTATGTCGTGCCTTTTCTAAAAACAAGTAGATAATGTAAAGTTATTCGCTGGGTTATTAGTAAACTATAAACCGATTTAAGGCAAGATATCGACGACAAATTGATATATTGTATTGTAATAAAATCGATTAATTGCAGATTTTAAATTCTTGTAATTAAATAACAAACATTTTCCTGTAGCAACAAAATTTTATTCAGTTAAATTATTTTTTTTTATATAAAAGGTGATGTTGCTGCAAAAGCAATGTTTTGACAAATTTATCAAAACCAGAATCAAAGCAAGTGGCCAGGACCAGCGCTTTTGCGTCTGCATTTAAACTATCCAAACTACCTGTTAGTTACAAAATTATATCAGATACGTTTAGTATGAACATATTTTACTCGTTTGACTTCGTTTTCGTATGACACTATTTCGTACAGTTGCTGGAATTTTCTAGCAAAAATCTCTAGCTATTACCGTCCTTGAGCTTCAGCCTGGAGACAACCAGACGAATAGAATTCGCAGTACAAGTATTACTAGTAATACTAGTACTACGAATTCTATTACTAGTACAATAATTCTATACGCTGCTGATCCTGGCGACACAGGAGATACACAGTGGTGGGAATGTGTGGAGGGCCAAAGCCCGTAAAAAAAAAATACTAGTAATAGGGTTCCGTTTTTACCTTTTAAATACGCAACACTACAGGGTGTAACTATAGTCCTATCGTATGTGTCCCTGATATAGAGCTCACTGTGAAAGTAGTGCTGACAGGGAAAAAAAATTTAGCGATTTGTATGGGCCAAGTGCCCGATCGACATGAGTTTGCCCATAGAAATCAGAGTGAACTCTTTATCAGGGACACATACTATCCTTAAAGTTTTTCACTTACTTTTGTTACATTCTGTATAAATGACGTTTTTACATTGGGAAAGTAAGTTTTAACTTTTATCTCATTCTTAGGTCATTTACTACAGCAGTGAAAGTCTGTCTAGTCGCATACCGCGATTGTCATTACGAATGAAAGTATTGGGTGTCATGAGCGAATTGCTCACTCATTCATCGTTTATTTTTTTTGTTACATAAATGTGTGAAATTCAAAGCCTAAGCCACTGGTCTCCAGGCTTTCGGGGATGCATAAACGCATTTCACCAAAGAAAAAAAGCCCAAACTCTTGGACGGATCGGGTTAAAATTTGGCATGCAGATAGATGTCCTGACGTAGGCTAAGTAAGGATTTTGACAAATCCTTCCCCAAAGAGGATATAATATCGGATCAAAGTTTGTATGAAATGTACTTCTTAACGCGACCACTAGCGGGCAAAAGCCATTACATAGGGTCAAAACAGTAAATGCAGAATTTTGCAGAATAATTATGTAAAAAAATTGCCTGTGAACTCTTCCCTACTTTGCGAAGCCGGGTGGAGAGCTAGTATATTTTAGAAAAAAAGGTGATAATTGTTAATTATAAAATAAAAAAATAAAATAAAATTGTCACTAAAAAAACATGAAACTTGGATACACGGAACTTCTGATTTGATAGCGTGCAGAACGCCACGTAGGCTTTACCGCCTTACACTGTTCCAACCAAGTGATCGAATCCAGCTTACCAACGGGAATTATATGAACAGATCCTGGAATGCACTCAAAAATACTGGATTGCATTCCAGTGCAAACCAGTGAATAATTATTACAGTTTAATAAATACAGTGTCAGATTCTATCTCTGGATTCTCCAAATCTCTCTCTTTATTCAGCACTGTGTAAACGTGACTCAAAAGAACAAGGTTATAAGAATTTAAAAATAGCCAGAAAGAAATCGGCAGTATTTTTCCACGATTGATCATGAAAATGATTTCCGTTTTGGTCGCGGAAAAAACCTACCGGCTTAAAACATTGACAACTTTTTTCTGTTTCTAAATAAGTATTTAAAAATACTAGTAATGTGTATGTCTGGTTCCAGCAGAGAGGGTCGTAATATGAGTCATTTATACATGTTTTATAATAAACATTTTAATATCATTTTTTTTTTACGTCATCGTCGTAAAAAAAAAGTCGTCTGATCCGCTAGTATTATGTATGTTATGTGGAAGATGCAGCCTGACGTGATGTTCGCGTACCTTAATATAATATGTATATTGTATAGTTTTGTGTTGCAAAGTTTTCTCTTCGAAGAAATGACGACGCTGACAGTGGAAGGTGCTAATGCCTCGAGAATTATTTCTTATTTAGTTGCTTCTTTCAAATAGAAAGTGGAAAATATCTAAAATCTGGGAAGATAGATAAATAATAATAATATGGACGCTTCACACCACGTCAGTCTGTCCCCGTGCTAAGTAATAGAAGCACGTGTGTTACAGGTACGAGACAACGGAAATATATTTAATACTTTTTATACTACATACATATTTAAGATTTTTATTATACTAGCTGACCCGGCAAACGTTGTTTTAAAAAAAAAATAGGTTTGTACTACCCCTAACATTTAGGGGGATGAAAAATAGATGTTAGCCGATTCTCATAGATACCGGATAAGCACAAAAAATTTCATCAAAATCGGTCAAGCAGTTTCGGAGGAGTATGACACGAGAATTTTATATATTAGATGATACAAATATTTAATACACATCCAAGACCTAGGAACATTGAAAAACTTTCGCTCCGTCGACGGGATTCGAACGCGCAACCCCCGGCTTAAGCTACCAAAGCACTTATCAACTAAGCCACAGAAGTCGAAACCAAAAGATAGATTAAGATAAAACTATAATATCTTTTATCTATCTATTACAAATCTAGTTAGTATCATGCTTTTTAGGAGTCTTTATAACCGAAAATTAATTTGTAAATGTAGTTATCGTTTAGAACTTAATTTTAAAATCTTTTTTATGATACTAAGCGGCAAGCGGGTTAGTTAACGGGTTACCTGATGGAAACCAACTGACGTCGCCAATAGACACTGGTAACATCCGAAGTTCACAAGTGCGTTGCTAGCCTTTCTATGAGGGGAAAGGAATAGGGGATTAGGGAAGTTGGGCCACGCCAGTTTTCTGTGAGGCCGTGGTATCACAACGTTACTATTCGTTTTACAAAACTTCTAGATGCTATTATAAATCATAGTCTGCATATCTGTTTGTATGTTATTGATATGATAGTAATATGGTATTGAGATATTTGTAAACTGGTAAAAGAAATAACATAATTTAATCTGTACCGACTCTAGCAGTTACCCGCGACTACGTCTGCGTAAAACTTTTTATTTATTTATTTTTTTAATTTATCCTGTTTTTACAACATTTTTTTATTACTGCTCGTCTCATATTGGCCGTAGCGTCGTGATGTTATAGCCTATAGCCTTCCTCGACAAATCGACTTAAAAACAAAAATAATTTTTCAATTATGTCCAAAGATTAGCGCGTAATAAACGTAGTCTTCAACTTTATATTATTAGTATAAATTAAAGAATACAGGAAGTGATTACAGGAATACACCAAAAAATACTATTATATTATAATATAGGGTTATATAATTATTAATCATCAAATATTTCCGTGATTTTATAAGTTATGTTCGTTTGATAACGATCCTTTTCCGCCTCAATAATTCAAAAGCCCCATGTTGCTAACACGTACAGAAAGAACTATTTAAAGCTATCATAAATTTTAAAGTAGCATAAATGATATATTAGTAGACAAAAAAACTGAATTATGTAAAAACAATACCAGCATGTTATTGAATTAGATTAAAAAGTAATTTTAACATAAATTGAGTATAGAGAATGAACAAAATATTTAATCAAATAATATTTTGATTCATAGCCAAGATAATGTTATTGACCGGCCATAACAATGTAGTTATGACTTGAAATTGTCTATAAGCAGTATTTAGTCTATAACTTACAATAACAAAAAAACCATTCAAAAAAAAAAACCTAATAATCACATAATATGTCCTTATTATAGTCGGGCCCTAAAGTTTCGTAAAAATCGTCCCCGTTAAAGCGCTAAGAGGCATCATACAAAAAGACACACTAAAGTCAAACGAACAGAGTCCAGACTATTAAAGTTAGCAAGAGTCCAGAGAATCCAGACTATTAGTCAGCAAGAGTCCAGAGACTCCAGACTATCAAGACTATTCCGTAAATAGTCGGTGTACTATAGTCGGAGTATTGACGCAGGAACGATTACGCAAAGCTTCCCCGAGGTCGTTGGCAATGGCCGCAGTTCAATGTCACCAAATATATCACCCGCGCGACGCTCGCACCTCTTGATACTTGATAACGCCTTATTTATTGTGACGCGCCCGCCTGTTTATTTATATCGTATCTTACACAAACAATACTCGGACAAAGCAGGAAAATTTCTCGGAATTTTATTAAAAAAGTTGAATTTCTCGTTTAAGTTCTCGCAGTGAGAGATTTAATTGACGTCAAATTTTGATAAATATTTTTGCTCTTAAAGGTGTAGTTATGATACATTAGGAGGATATCGTATTCGTAGTTAGAGCGGATAAAGGAAATCGTGGGAGTAAGTTTGTTACTCGGTTCAAAGGAATTACGTCCTTCTGAATTCCTTGGATAGTTAGATCTCTAACATTAGCGTTATTACAATTTTAAACAAAATTAGTGCAATAGTGTTTAAAATTAAATAAAAAATAACCAAGGAAACATATATTACACAATTTTCCTATAATATTTTGTCTTTGTCCCGAAATTTTTTCATGAAATACTTTTTTACATCGTGTTTAAAAAAATCTTAATTTTAAAATATATTTAATTAATCTTACTCCTTATCTAAGTTGTTACATAAAAAATCTAAAATACTTCAAGAAATTTATCTACTTTATAATTTTATCATAATTCATAAATTAAATTACCGCTATTCAGTAGCGATATCCTTGAACTCGAGACTGGCGCGAGTATCAAGCGATCTCAAGCGCGCTCTACGACCGCGTTCCTGGCGGGGTCGGCGACCTCCGTTTTCGGCAGGCGCCCCGAGTTTCAGCTGTAAGCCGATCCTTACGCACACACGTAACACTTTTGTGTGCGTATACTTATACATGGACGCTACACACACATACACGCAGAAAAATCAACGTCATTTTGTATTGAAAATCAAGATCACGTGACACGACAGCTACATGCACATTGCGTATACAACGACTGCCATGTTTTGAATATGCTTTTAATTTTAAATTTTGTTTATTTATCGACTTCCATGTTATATTTAAATAACTTGTTGTTAACGCTACCCGCAAACAGATTTTTCCCGCGGACTCCCATGCAAAATTCCATCAGTCATTCTAGAGCCAAAAGAAAAAAATAACCAGTAGACACAAGCATATTCTATAAATTACACTTATCCCCTATCTCTATTCCCATTCTCTATTCCCTCATAAAGGCCGGCGACTCTACGGATGTTACGAGTTCGCCCTTAGAAGTACGAATACAATAAGTAATATGACGCGAGTATCCAGTTACAATTACAGTATACACTCACAACATAACCGATAACACCGATAAGAGGTTTTCGACAGCCGCTACAAGGTCAAGGACCCCGCAGATGACGCGACTCGCGCGCAAAAAGTGACAAACTGACATGTGACGTCACGCAGGGTGTGGAGAACCCGCAATATTAGAGTTGTGAGTTTCCACGCTACATCCTCAGGATTCCTGTCACTCTCCAAAAGCGGTATTTGTCAGCTATTATCAGCAAAGTAATTTCGCAGTAAGAATGAATTAGAAACAGTAATATGTCATCTTACATCTAGCGCTATATTATATTTGTTACGAATTCACTCAAAAAGTACTAATCCGATTTTAAAAATCAACTGTTACATTGCAAAATTATCACAAAGGCTACACTAAAATCTAGAATGGTGCTATACCTGACGTAGGTTCTATTCAGTTTTAATGCTACCGTGGAATAAATCATTTTCACGCTGGAAAAGATGCGTGTAAATGCTAGTTTAAAGCCCTTCTATTGAGGGCAAAATGGATATGTCCTTTGGAATGTATAATCCATGTAAAATGTAACCCCATCCTATTGGTCCAATGATAAAAAAATCTCTTTGTTTTTTACATCTCATGTTATAAAATTTTGGTTAATAGTATTGTACTGATTTTGAGCAAACGAATAGTTGAAGAATACTTTAAAAACGAGAAGGAAATCGCATGTCGGAAAAATATAGTTCTATTATATATTCTGTGGAAAAATGTGTATTGTACTAACCTAGATCAACCAAATACCCGAACGAAATTGACTGTAAGCCCTAGCTGTAATGAGAGCCGCAAAACGTCCTATTAAAGCACTACTCGGCTCGACCGGAGAGATACCACGGCTTCACAGAAAACTGGCGCGAAAAAGCTTTGTGTTTTGTCCAGTAAATGAGTTTACCGGAGGCCCAAATTCCTCACACCTCATTCCTTATCTCTACTATCGTACCCTATTCTCGTAGCCTATTCCATCAACAAAAAGGCCGGTAACGCACTTGCAACGCTTCTGTAATGACAACTTACAATTGTCTATGGGCGACGGCAGTCGCTTACCATCAGGTGACCAGTCTACTGGCTTGCTCTCTAATTCTCAAGAAAAAAATTACTATCCTGCCCATATCCATCCCATATAGGCACTTCAGCGCTGACCTTGACTTAATGTATCTTTGTCAAAGTTAATTCTTCCTCAGACGTTTCCGTAGACGAGATAATAAAAGTGTCTGCGGGCGGTGTGCCTAATTCGCGAAATCAGCCATCGACCTCCACAGTTCAAGGTCTACCGTGACCCCCACGACCTTTGAACTTGGAGTGAACTGGGTACAAAGTATAAAATTATATCCGAATTCTCTCAATGACCTGCCAGGAATTTTCATAGAAATAAATTGGTTTTGTCTTATGAATAAAGTAACGCCATCATTGATAAATAAATTAAATAAATAAACATTTATTCAGTACTAGTTGATGCCCGCAACTTTGTTGCGCAAAATTTTGGGTCACGCGGGAACCGTACATTATCCCGGTATAAAAAGTATCCTATATTATGTTGCCCAGTCCTAATAGCTATTAACAAAAAAAGATTTATTGAAATTCGTGCAGTAGTTTCTGAGATTAGCGCGTACAAACAGACAACTTTTTTTGTTGATATGTGTTCTATTACTGTTCTTTAGCACCCCCACATTGATTATATGTATAGAAGTGGATGGTTAAGGTTCATCAGGTTCATTTCATCGAGCCCTTGCCCACATTCATGTCCTAATAAAAGTTATTGTCTGTATTTGTATATATCTGTTTCAAAATGTGTGCAATAAAAGGTTTAATCTAATGCGGGGTCAACTAGTACAATATACAATTTATTGATTTCTAATCGTTTTTCGGTTCGAACAACTCCATTATAAAAAAGACATTTTTTTTTAGTATAAAATTTGTTAAATGCCCTTTTTCCTTTTTATCCGGGTAAAAAAGCTTTTATTTTTCGTTCCGTTCCGGTTTCCAGAACCTTAGTTAAGATTTTTTATTTTTATTAGTCAAAATTAGTACAAATGCAAATACAGCCAGAGAAATAAATTATTATACGTAAGACTCTCTCGTTAAAAGTATAAGAATAATTTCTTGTTTATTTCACATCAGAGTGCTGAGTACGAGTTTTTCTTTTCACATTCGACCGTGAGCGCGTTTCGCGTTTTCAAAGATTTTATATGGGATTTGTACAGCGCCACCTAGCGATTCTAACGGTAATATATACAAATCCCATATAAAATCTTACTCGAATCGGCACTCGAAGTCTGCAATCTGTAGGCATCATCTTAACTTTCTACGTGTTATGTTCTGAAAACGTTAATCGATTTAAATTATTACAATTTTTTATTTTCTGTTATTCATATAAAAATTATATAATCCTAAAGTACACGCAGAACATTTTCTATAATAAAATAAATTGATTTCTCTACTCGTAAACAAGATATAAATCAGCTTTTCACTTTCAATACATCTAAGGCTGACTTTTAATAATGACTATTTCCTTCACAATTAAACATGGATAGTACAGGTTAAAATAAGAATGTCTCCGCGGCGGTCGAGGTTGTTCACCCACTAATTTGGCCATCGCTCCTCCTCATGGGACTATTTGTCAATGGATGACACAGGAATCTTTTATCTTGCCTCCTACTAGTGTTATAAACGCGCAAGTCTCTTAGTATGTACTCGTATAACTCTTTTAGGTAAAAGTATATGGAGTTAGCTTTATATTTTTCAAAGCAAAATTTAGTCTATTATGTAAAAATAAGTCGGGTTTTCTTTCCTGACGCTAAAACGCACGAACCAATTTCGACAGTTTTGCAATTGTTACAAAGCTCCGTCAGGCTTATAGCAAAGGAAATTCAGGAAAATTTGAAGAGGAAATCAGGAAAACAGGAAAAATCGACGCGGATAAGTCGTGAGCAAAAGCTAGTTTTGTATAAAAAAAATTATGTTGCTTCTCTACTGTTGAACTTTTTGCAGAAATTTTATCTAACCTAAAATGAATTGGTTACCTATATCTTAAAATTCATACTTAAAATGTTCTTAGAATAGCCTAGAGAACTTCGACTCTACAATTTAAACATAATCTTAAGTAAAATCTGGTAAATATTGTAAGAAGTAACAAGCTTACACAAAAACTGTTCACCTTTATTATATCGCAAGAAAATCCCTAATTCTTTATCTCAAGTGCGTTGACCTTTTTAGAACAAGGTAGAATATATTTTATAAAGAAATAACAATTTTCTACCAAAAGTAAACACTAGACTTTATTTTTTAAAGATCTTTATGTTAGCTCTATTTTGTAGGGTTCCGTACCCAAAGGGCAAAAACGGGACCGCACTGTTGCCGCTATAACCACAAATACTAAGAATGAAATAAATAAAATATTTAAGGATGGCTGTCATCGTAATGAGAAACGTGATTTTGGACAGTTTTTGGTCTTATATATGTCGCTAAGATGACGTCTACATCGCGCTATTGCTTAATGCTACGTGAACAGCTATAGCTGTTAAACTTTTAAAATACGTTTTTAAATTTTTTACCCTTTATTGGTGCGGAAATCACCAGCAACAACTCGCACTTGGCCGGTTTTTATTTAGGGAGTTGTAGTGTCACAGTCTTGAGATGTAGCAGCTGTTGTGTACGTCTGTCTGTCTGTCCCCAACACAACACGTCACCTCATCTCACAGTTGGCTATTAAATATAAAAATCCTTTTAAGTTGGTAAAAACATATTGCTTCTAAGTTGATATATCTACCTTATACCTATTAATATAACTTTAAATAATGTTATTGACTACATAATCGATACTGTCGACAAAAATATGTATGACAATCCTGAAATTATACATACTCTACCTAATATGTCGGTACATAAGTTACCTGGTAAATTTTCAGCAGTTTAACACAATAAAATTTATTTGGAAAATACGGTTTTTTTACAATTTTTTTTAAATATATTATATTGCTTTAAAAATATTTAGGGCTGCGGCTACATTTAACTTTTAACGGTATAGTCGTCATAGCTTTTGAATTTTTAAATATTTATTTAGACATTTAATTCTATGAGAAAAAAACCCTCATATCTCTGTCTGTAATCTGATTTATTTTGGCTGACCGGAATTATCTGTAGGTCTAGGATCTAGATTGTTATCTATCAACCGCTGAGCTATAACTAAATGAATGCATATTATGAAGGACAGGCTAGTTTCGGGTTTTATCCCTACAACATTCAAACTCATTGTAAATAGTTTAATTGTGAATATAAAGGGTTTAATTGTATAATTGTTGGGTATGTGGTTAAGAAGGGTCAGATTGATGCGTCATCAAATATTTTTAAAAATTTGTATGTCACGCGGAAGCCGTACATTTTTCCGGGATAAGAAGTATCCTATATGTTGCCCAGAGTTAATAGCTATTAAACAAAAAAAGATTCATTCAAATCCGTCTAGTAGTTCCGGAGATTAGCGCGTATAAACAGACAAACAGACTAAATGCACAGACACGCCAATTTTACTGTTTTATTATATGATGTCATAGAGGAATTATACCTGGTCTATGATAGAAAAAGATAGGTTAAAGCTAGAAAATAGAGGTTTTTCTAAAGTTATGTTAAAACTTATTATAGTGTTTATTTATTAATTAAGTTTAATTATTATTCCGTTTCTAGACATTAATGTGTTTCATAATTTATAAAAGTATTAATCCCTTGTCTTCGCATAGTGAAAATAATAAGTATGCATAATAAATTGTAAAAGCGCCATCTATTGTGGAGTAGGAAAACTGACTATGCCGCAAAAGCTTATTCCTGTTAAAACTTAAATGTTGCGGATAATGTTAATTTTTTAAGAATTACTTTTACGAATATATTATCACCATGTTTTTCTCGCAAATTAATGCTAAAGTTAAAATTAAGTTAATGGAAAAATTACTAAGTATAGGTACGTATAGTGTCACAATAAAAATATAAGAAAGGGTTTGTTCAAGATGGTTCAAGTTGAGCGTGATCAGTCGAAGAGAGTTTCGGAAATCAAAAAAAATACCTACCTACCTATACTTTTTCTGAAAGTGGCAACCTAGAAGTTAGTAAAGTTTTGTCTTTTATAAAATAATATTATAGTGTCGTATCAAAATAATTATACGTACATTGCGCCATCTCAGTTAATAAAAATTTTTACCCAATATATTTAATTAGGAAATAATCCTTTATGAAATAATTATTAAATTGGCAAAACTAGTTTTTTTTATTGCTGCTCTCGAAGTAAAAGTAATTTAACACGTCCAAAAGGCGCAGTCCAGGCGCAGTATGTCCACGTGTACACACATACACATACACACAAAAGATGAAAAGCAGGTCATTGACCCCAGTGAAATGCCCTCTGAAGCCTCGTGTATACAATAGCTGAAACCACTAAACTAAGTTTAACAACTTTGTGACTTTTCTAATTATTGTTTTGTTTGTTGACCCCAAAAACATTCACACACAAATAAACGTAAACAAGTTGCAAAAGTACAAGATTACGTAGGTATTAAAAATATATATTTTATTAATATATATTTTTAATACCTACGTAATAAGTAGTTTTTTTTTTTTTTTTTTTTAGCTTAACGTTTCCCAATACTGTATGCAAAGGAGGAATGAGCGAGACACCCCCAACACAAGTTTTAAACTTAACGGGGAAGTCTCATTTTACAATGCAATGTTTTTTTTTTTTTTTTGGGAAATAAAAAAAGATATTATTAAAGAGTGTGAGAGTGTCAATGGTTGCGACCATTTAATTGCGAGAATCTCGTCACGAGACTCTCGCCAAAAGCTCTCGGCGAGTGTACAGCCTCCATAGCTTAGTTTGCACTTTGCTCCCTCTTTGGCCGTTTACTGATTTCCGATCACAGTGGACAGTAGTAGAATACATTCCTCCATTCTAATCAATATAATTTATAATGTAACATTGAGATTTACACTCATATAATACAGGTTAAGCTATAACAAATTACGCACAATAATAAAACAACAATATAAATTAAATTAAGTTTAATATTGCCATAAAAATAAAATGTTTAAAAAATATAATATAATCATGTTAAGTTCTCGTAATTATATTACAGGCACTTAATAAATTTTAAACATTGTTTGTTAAATTTAATAAAATAATTTGATTATTACAGATAGACTACTAAATAAAATAAATTGAAATATTACAGTGGTAGACAAAATCACAGTGTACCAATTACCGTTGTAACAAAACAAAGATTATTCTTTATGGTGTGTACGAGTCCCCTGCTAAGAGCTTACAGGGAATATAGCAGCACTGAAATAAAATAGTAGCTTTTTGGAATTTTTTTATAAGCATTAAAAGTGCAAATGCAAAAAAGGTATAATACACACCCTAAATATATATTTTTGGATAAGTTACAACTGTATGAGGCTTCTTCATTCCAAGTCCAGAAATCCAAATTCCGTAAATAAGTTTCTAAAATAACTAACGAGAAATTATTACAAATCATAATCATTGAGTTGTAAAATTGTAATTAAAAAAATTTATTAATAATAATTGAAAATTGTGATGCAAATGAGTAAGTCGGCAACATCTGTAGTCCTTAACATTCTTATTAATAGGTATCTATGGCACAATTCATAAGGACAAAATGCGCCTTAAAGGCACATTTTTCTGCCTACATTAAGGCTAGACACTGAAAGCTGACCGTAAAATTACATTCGACTTTTTACTGACGCAAGTATTAAATCATATTATCCTAATTAACTAAAGTAGTGTGAAAATATCTTACATGTATTCTAAAAGCTTACATAGATTTTCTCTGTCACTCTGTTTTAGCTGGGTGCTACATATACCAATACAGCGCACACGGTGGCAAAAAAGGAACAATCAATTGTTATTTTTAGGGGTCCGTACCCAAAGGGTAAATAGGATCCTATTACTAAAACTTCGATGTCTGTCCGTCTGTCTGTCTCCAGGCTTACACTTAATTTTTCACAAATTATGCATTTCTGTTAATATACAAAATAAATTTAATAAACAAGAGGGGTTCTCAAACAACAAGTGTGACTTTTTGATATTTTTTGCTCGATATCAATAATGGCAACAGGGAGGCATTTTAAATTTTTCTTAAATACTAAGCTGTATTTATACTTTTTAATAATAAAATAATAGTCATAAATTTCAACCAAAGGTGGGCTCTCGTCCAAAAAAAAATTTGCTCTAATACAGTACGGAACCCCTCGTGCGCGAGTCCTATTTGCACTTGGCCAGTATTTTAAATGACAGGCCCCATTCGACATCTCAAATCACACAGGTCCGTGCGCCGTATTTGGACACGCACCCAGCGAATAAAGCAGAAACAGAACAACAAAATCATGTATCTGAGACTACGGAATAACATTAAGTAAGCCAGGCTACCCTATGTCCGTCTCCTAGTTCTAATCTACCTCCCCACAAATTTTCAGATAAATAAAATTGGTATAATCGTTATTCAGTTATAAATAGTGCAACTAACAATTTTTAAAAAATAATAATAGACAAAGTTTCAGTTTTTGATTAACAACTAAGTAAATGCACATTTGCTGTCATAAGTAACAAAATCCATAAAACCTGTATAACATCATGTTCAAAACCTTAATACAACAAAGAGATTCGTAGATTTTTAAGGCACTGGGCACATTCTGTAAAACTTTAGCATCTTCGGGATAATAAAAATATGGAAACAGATCTTACATACAAATATTAACAATAGAACATACACTTTCCTTTAAAAGTTAATTCTTAATCGACCCTCATATAAGCTTGACAACGGTAACATACAGAAGCTATACCTAGCCATACTTAGCGTCTACTTTTAAGCACCAAATTGACGAAGACACTTTACAACATCGAACGTAATGCGCTCTGCACACCTAAGCCGCCGACAGTCGCCGTCACGTGTCGCGGTACAAGCCAGCGGCATATGTGGATAGAAACATGTCGACATATTACTGTCTCTCTGACTCGCAAATATTGCTGTCAAATGTTAACGACAAATGTCGGCGACGTCGGCGGCTTAAGTGTGTAAAGTTTAATGTGATGTCTTGTGTGGACATCTTTAATTCTACCTTTAATATCTAAATTTCGGAGTTTTTGAGTGTGACCCGTAAGAAACCACACTCATAAAATTCTTATCACACACTTAAATACAACAATACATTATAAAGCACCTTATAGGTTTAATAGTATGTTTCTTAATCCTATAATTAAATTTAATAAAATCACACGAAAATATTATTTATATGCTATGGCTCAAAATTATCAACACTATTTTAAAATAGTGTTGAAAAAAGGAGTAAAAATTAAAAAATAACAATCCAACTGGTTATTATTGAAATTTCAACCGTTTCAAGCTATACTACCCATAATTTGGCGTTTTTTAAAATGGACAGAAAAATAGTTAAGTAGTCGTTCTTTTTATTGAGGTAGGCAAAGTAACTTTAAACCTTTTTTACTTCCATGGCAGTATTATTAGTATATGTATATGCGTGTAAAACAAAATTAATTGAAAAAAATCTAAGATTACAGCTGAAAAATGAGTAAGATATTAGCGATTTAAGTTTTTTACCTATCTCTCAAAACGTAATTAGTAAAAACTTTGTATGCAGCTTATAGACTTTGACATCACAGTCAACATCGGATCTCCCTTAAAAACTATACATATTCCCTTTTGTCACCCAAAACAGATCATTATATTATATCGATTATATCGCGCCAGTGCAGGGAAGGCTTTATAGTAAGACCGCAGTAAGCCGACACAGCACGACGCGACACTTTACAGATATTTCAACTCAGTGCGTGCGGCCTTATGTGTGTGTGCGTGCGCTTGTGAATACACAACTTTCACTCATATGGCAACGACGCGGCAGGCGTTTCCGAGTAAGCAAGACTTACCCACACCTATGTGTGGATTGGCCTTTTGGGCCGCGCGAACAACTGAGTTGAACTATTTGTTTAGTCTATCTATCTACTATAAGTTGAACCAAGCATTTATTTTGACTAGCAACATTATTTCGCTGCAGTCGTTTTCGGTTAAAATTGGACAATTAGATTTCATGATTTTGATACTTGATCATGAGTATTATTACGTTTATATATATACCGAAATAAATGGTATTTTTATGAAATATCTATGAAAATACTATATAATAAGATATGAGAAACATAATTTTGTCCCTCCAAGAGTATTCAGAGCCTGATTTAGACTAAAGCAATTAAATTATATTTCTAATTACAAACATTTTGTTTTATTTACAACAAACAAAACTTTGTACTTTAAATCACAATAATATAGAAATACTCATGTTTAGGTTCTTCATGGTATTGTGTAATACCATCTACAGAATTTTTGAATTTGGATGGTTTTTTCTAAGTTCAACTTATAGTAGCCAGCACATCGTCAGCACTGTGGAAGTGAAGTACAGTGTCACTTAAGTTAAAAGCAGTAACCGCAGTTTCTTAGTTTTTTAAGCACATTACACGTTAAATAGCGTCGCTAATTGGCTCATACATTGCCTGTAACCAATCAGAAGTCAGCAAAAACGTCAGAAACTGGGCATAAATCGTTTAGAAATTGATATTTACATAATTTCTTTTTTTTTTTAATTTTTTTTTTAATGCAAATTTTGATTGTTGTAAATACTGAGAGGAATTTTAAAAACAATATGTATAGCAATTTTAATCATTAACACATTGTGAATATAACGTATGCAATCTAAAAAATATTAAAACCATAAACATAGATTTTAAAAAATCTGAATAATAATAAGTAAAAATGCTATAAATTTATAAAAATTCTTAAAAATATTATAAGCTTTTAATTCAAGACACTAAGGGCCTTTTTCAATGCTTACTAATAAGTGTCGCATAGTCTATCCACAACTTTTCTTGGCAGATGTTGTGTGGAGAATCTGTCGAAAAGTTGAGGATAGCCTATCAGAAACTCTATCAGTAAGCAGTGAAACAGGCCCTACGTGTACATAAATCTTATTTTAATTTTTCACTTGTATTAAAAGAATAAGGCAGTAACATACTTTCCAATAAACATTGTTAATAACATAATTTCTTCAATATATTTTTTCATTTAAAATATTAGGTCATACAGATGACATTAAAAAAACTGTATCAAAATATTATAAATAGTATCGTTCATAAATGAGCCCATCTAGGGTTCCGTGCCCAAAGGGTAAAAACACGGCACCCTATTACTGAGACTTCGGTGTCTGTCCGTCTGTCTGTCTGTCAAACATTTTGTCCTTATCATACGACTTTGCTTACAAATTTGCTAATCAGATATGGACAAAAGATTTACACAGAGTGAATCTCAAGCCAGCCCCCCTAGACAAGTGGCAAGTAGTCATCCTTTGTGGAAATCGCTTGGCGTGTTTTTGTATAGGATTGACATTTTTGAATGACGGCTAGATCACGTAAATTTTCGTTCGACAATGTCAATCCCATACACAAACACGCCAAACGATAATAGCTTGCCACTTGTCTTGGGGGGCAGGACAGTGAGGTAGTTGTCATTCAAACTATCTTGGCTATATGAAGCATGCCAAGGGCTTTACTTTGATTACTGGCTTAGAAATGAAACTTATTTTCTCCACACGAAGCCAAAAATACTGACATTATCACTAGCTTGTCCATCCATAAAATACGTTGCACAAATTTCATGATTTTTAGACCCCTTCCCCCTTATCACAGTTGATCACAATTCTGAGAATCTCCTTCCTATTGTGACGTCGCAAAGTTTTCAATTTGACACCTAAAAATTCAAACCACATCAATTTCTTAAATTTTGAGATTAAAATTTCGAAATTTGAAATGCGATGTCACAAAACTGAGGATTACCGCCCCATGTCACACATGTTCTTGACACCTTCTCCCCCCCTTTACGTGTGACGTACTTTATGGATGGTCCCTTATCTTGGATTGAACAATTGGACTCGTGTATCCCGGGTGTTACCTTATTCTTATATTTTTGAGACCGTCCGTGGCCTAGTGGGTAAGACCTTTGGTTCGCAATCGAGAGGGTGTAGGTTGGACCCCGGTGGAGGCGTGTACCAATGAGACATTTTCCGATCTCAAGTACATAATACGGATGCTCATTGCCGCGGGAGAGCCATGCTTCGCCACAAATGGGCCGGCCCGACCGGAGTGATACAATTGCCTTACAGAAAACCAGCGTGAAACGGCGTTATGCTGTGTCTCGTTCAGTGAATGAGTTTACCGGTGGCCAACTTCCCTAATCCCCTTATTCCTATTCCCATTCCCTGTTCCCTTATAAAGGCCGGACGCACTTGCGACTTTTCGGATGTTACGAGTGTCCATAGGCGACGGCAGTTGCTTAATGATATTTAGGGGGCAAGCAACCTGTCTGCTCGCTTGCCCCCTAAATATCATTAAAAAAAATATGTCTACATGCGTTTTTTGCACACATCGCTTCGCTTTCCTTTAATATGTTTCTTATAAAATATTATATTCGTAAAAAAAATGTTGTAAGCACAAAAAATTCGGCGCGCCAAGTGGCTCTTTTATATAGAAATTGTATATCATATAAAAAAGTTCTTATGTAACATTGTAAATAGTATTATGTATTGTAATATTGTACTTTGTTGTAACTTCGCACCTAATAAAAAACATTTATACTTATCTTACACCTAATAGCACGTTTATTTGTGATCGACTCCGAATTCTTGTGCTTTTCTCTGCATGGTTCTTAAGGCTCTGAAGATTGTAACAGCTTAGAATTTGACCTGAAATTTAAAATTTATTTTATACAGTAAAGCTTTTAGGGTATTACTTGGCAAAATATTATACAACTTGACCTACCTTTCCGATTCATATTTACTGTGGAGGAGCGCTGGCCGAGGCGTACGGATTGGCAGGAGGCTGGAATAAAACAATAACATATTAAATTTTTTCTTATACGGTAGAACCTCGATAAGATAATGCCCAAGTAAATCATAAGTTATTTTAAATTAAAAAGGTTTTAAGTCAAGGGTAGTTTCCCTATGGTTCTTATAGGATTTTTTTTTGTATTACCGACCCAACTAGTAAAATCAGTACTTGAAACACGAAATCAGTGTGCGTTTCCGGCAAAACGCTGGAAGTGTGCAACAAAGCTGCATTGTACTTGCACTTACTGAAGCAAAAATTTCTATAACTATCTTAATTTTTTTTATTAAATGTTACGAATTGGCTATCAGGAAGATGCCATGGGTGTGGACTTACATTGAAACATACGTTCAACATTTATTAATTTAAAACTTATTAATGAATTCAAAAATTATAGTGAATATAGTGGAAACAGTGCAAGTAAAAAGTGAGTTTCATTAATATGTAATAAGAAAAACTATGTAAGGACTCTTTGTAATAGAAAATGCTACAACAGGATCAAAATATTATTCAAGATTATCAAGTCTTACTCAAAACTGTCATAGAAGACTTATTCCTAAAAGTGTCATAATAAGTAAAAGTTATATATAAAGGCAAGTACTATAGAAAATATATACTAATGGTTTAGTGGTCAATCTATACCATCGAGATATACAGATTAGATTATAGGATTACTTTGCTTGTTGGGGAGGTATTACAATGGTAACCTCAGTATTTTAGTATTTTGGTGCTCAAAAAGGGAGCGTCAATATCCAATATATATCCATAATCCAATTAAAATGAGGCGATATTTGCTGGGTACATGTCAAAATATGTCTGTCAAAGTGTTACGTAGTATTTACTATTTTTAGATGACAAATTGTCGCCATTTTAAAAAACCATCCAAGTGCGAGCAAAAAATTAAGAAAATATGTTCGAAAGTTTAACAAATTTAACAGGTGACGCCATACTAGCGACAGCGTGATCTAGAAGAGAGCAGAGCTATCTAATACCAAAAAGGAAGAAACTGGCAACATTCGTTGTATTAAGTCCCTTAAACATATTTTGTTTTTAGTGTTTGCAGTTATAACGGCAACTGAAATACATATTCTGTGAAAATTTCTCTATAGCTAAAGCCGTTCTTTAGACACAGCCTGCATTGAGTCAATATGTAACTGAGCTTTACATCAATTTGTTTTCCAAAAACGAAACTTACTTGGTTAGGCAGTGCCGGAATTTGGGGGGCTTGCACGGTAAATCCGAGGGTGCCTGTCCTTAATCCAGTGTTAGGGCTCGTCTGGTAGGGCATGTTCTGTGGCGGAGCGATTGTGGGTGGGTACGGTGTCACTGTTGGGTAGGGTGGGTTAGGGGGTGCGTTTCCAGGGTAAGGTGGCTGCGACGGACTGACTGGGTAAGGTGGGTTTGCTGGGTAGGGTGGGTTGGCACCAGGGTAAGGGGGGTTGGCAGGGTACGGTGACGAAGTTGGGTTTGCGCCGGGATAGGGTGGGTTGGCAGGATAAGGTGAGGTTGCGGGGTTTTGTCCAGGATAGGGCGACGAGGTATTTTGACCAGGATAGGGTGGGGTTGCTCCAGGATACGGTGAGTTACTAGGAGGCGGATTTCCCCCGGGGTAAGGGGAATTCGGATAGGGGTTCGCGCCAGGGTACGGGGCTTGGTTTTGGTAGGGGTTGGGGGTTGATAGAGGTTGATTGGTGACTGGTCCGGAGATGACCTGAGTTAGGTTCTGCGAGTGGTCGGTGAAGCCCACCAGCGGTATGTTGCCGATGACGATGCGGCGTGAGTCCTCCGAGTCCTCGTGGCAACCGTCCGGTACAACTTTCACCTGAAAATCACATATTATTTTATTGCATGTAGTCAAGTAGTTGCACGAGACGCAAAACTCGGTTCAGCATTTTGGGTGTAAAACAGTAACGCCAACGGCCTTGAGCGGAGGTTTGGAAAATCTCGCCCCTGCGATAACAGAAAATTATTAATATACAGTTAAAAAAAACAGGAAATAAGAATTCCTCCTTAGGGATTATAATGTTACTTATATAATGTATTATGTAAAATTTTTGCAAAAAATCGATGTCAACTGTATAATATTTATTCTGATAAACTGGAAAAAGTCCTCGCTAGAAGTTAAAGAATGAAAATCAGTCTATAAATATATATAGCTATATTTTTTGGGTAATGTGCTTAACGTTTTAACCTACTTATTTGAGGTTAAATTTACCCTACTGGCCCATGTAGCCTTAATGTAATCGGACGTGCCGAGCCGTGCCGGGGCGGGCATTATTGTAAAACCTTTTTATTTAATTGCCGGGTCTCATTGCATTGACGGATTTTGGGTACGGCAGCGTGACCACTTTTAAATCATTCGTGACTCAATATGCCAGAAACGTTTGTATATTCTACCATTTGTACTAAAATCTACAAGACCGCGTTTTAACTTTTACGTGGTAAAACTTGAATACTTGAATTACATAGAGTGCCTTTGATTTTTTTTTAATGTTTATATATAATACCGATTTTCTACCATAATTATCAATGTATTAAAATATATTGGACTCGCTAATTGGAAACACAGCGCAATGCCTTTCCACGCCAGTTTCCTGTGAGGCTGTGGTCATTCTCAGGTCGAGACAGTCAGTTCGTGCCGAAGCATAGCTCCCGCACGCCAAGTCATGTAGGTTCCGGGTGAGACTCCGGAATGAAGAGCGCGTCACGTCGTCACGTCACGTCGCCGTCAATTCATGACAAAGTGTAGCTTTTAAGTGTATAATAAATATGTACTTTTAAGGTGTTTTTGGCCGTTCTTGGCCTGAAATAGACGTGTATGTGAGTCGAATAAATGTTGTATTTATTTATTTTATTTTTTTACTATTTATAATAAAAAAATCTATATACTCACCGCTAAGTTATACTGTATGTCGATGAACTTGCAGGAGTCCAGACTACCCACCGGCACGTCCGGTATATCGAGGTTGCAGGTCCAGTTGCGCTCGGTGTCGGATGTGACGGGCCCGGTGATGGTCTTGGCGAATTTCTCGGTCTCCGTGTCCTGGGCGGGGTTGCGGACCGCTTTGTACGTTATTGTCTGCAAAAGTATTGTGATTTTACGCATCTAGTACACCAACGCTGCGAACCGCCAAACGAAATGAGCGAGATGCCACATAACGTTTTTTCATGTGTCCTCTGAGACAGGTGGATTAGGGAAGTTGGACCACCGTTAAACTCACTCACTAAAGGAAACACAGCAAAACGCCGTTTTACGCCAGTTTTCTGTGAGGCCGTGGTATCACTCCGGTCGAGCCGGCCCCTTCGTCCCGAAACATGGTTCTCCCACGGCAATGAGCGACCGTATTATGTACTTGAGATCGGAAAATGTCTCATTGGTACACGCCTCCACTGGGGTTAGAACCTGCACCTTCTCGAGTGCGATACCAAAGGTCTTACCCATTAGGCTATGGACGCTACAAAATACTGAAGTGCCAACTAGTCCATATCTGCATGTTGTGTGGCCTTCTGCTTGAATTTTTAGAAGCTAAATTATACCTTTATTTTTTTTTTAATTATACCTCAGTATACTCTTATTTACAAAATAAATTTGAAAGCTTAAAATACATTTACATTTTTTAAAGATTTTAAATCATTATAAAGTTTATATTTTTTTATAGTGAATTGAAATAAAAACATTTTATAAGTCACCTAGGCCTATTTAGATTAACGATGATTAATGTTTTATGTTGGCCAGTGCAAATAGTTCAAGATTATGATCATTGAAACTCAACAGTCATTAATCATTCGAGGTGATCAATCATGGTGAGATGAGAACAAAATGAAAACTATGTCACGTAAACACAATATTAATGTCTGCTTGGTCACTATTGTTATTTTCACGTAACTATCATTTTACGTGAAAAAACCAGTTCTTTGCAACTGCATGCACACATGAATGCTGCAGCAACCATGCATTTTCACTCGATAAAAGTCTATGTTCCTCTCCTTCGTCTATTATATGTGTCGCCTAACCTAAGACGTCATGTATGAGTGGAAAAATCAAACAAAAGAAAAAGTTTAAAATGTTTTTGAAAAAATATTTATACGCCCTACAAAATTCTTTTTAGTTTTAAAAAAATGTAAGGGAGAGACAGTGGGAAATATATTTTTTTAATGTGACCACCTGTGATGGGTCTAGAATCATGTTTGTGCGATAAACTTTATTGATGGTCTCTAAGGCATCTATTATACAGCTTGCATTATTTTTTGGCACTGCCTTAGTTATATTTCTTTATCTAGCCAGTCTGTTTTCTATTAAACTTCAAATTAAACAGTTATATTTATAGGTAGCAAAATGAGAAGTATCTTTAAATTTTAAAGATAAGATAATACAGTACCTTCTCAATACGGAGGCTGATTTCGGTGATCTCCACGCTTGATCCCAGCGTATTGCAGCCAATCTCGACGAGGACAACTTGGCCAGGAGTGAATCCGGATGCAGGAAGCTTGATCACTGTCTCAGAAGAGCCAGCGCTGACGCAGCAGCAGCAGTATGACTCGTTGAACTCAAACACCATTGGTTCCTAAAAAAAATTAACAAAATACTACAAAGATTTTCCCATTGTAAAATTTATTAATGCATAAAGATGTTGCTGTTTTTGCCCAAATTATGTATTCAGTATTGTACTACTAATAAGAACAATATGGCGATCATGATGATGGCATAAATAAACTTTAACACACGGATTAATTTGCATAAGTTATAAGACAGGTATATTACATTATAGTTAAAAGACTTGCGGCAAGACTAGAGAAATGGTGTAAACATCACATGGTCACTTATTTTGTTGCAGCGACGCAATTTTATAAAGCAATAAGGCCTCTTACTTTGCAATAGGGATCAGCATTCAAATCCAGCTGGGCTATAACGGTGACATCTCGTTTTATTTCATGATCAAACTTGAACTGGCGGTCGACAACTGCCTTGATTTCATATCGTATATGCCCTTTTGAGCCTTCAAATGAGCTCGGACAGTTCTGCGGAATAATAAACTGGAACGGCAGCTCATGCTTCCCAGGTTGTAGAGTATATTCACCTGTAAATTATAAAGGTCCTATTGTGTTTTTCGGCAGTGGGGTTATATGGTCTCAATACATGGTGTGTAGTGGATTTGCAGCTTATATCAAATGTATGGTGTAATTTGCTCTGTAATTGTTATCAGCTTTATTGAGCAAAAATAGCAATATTATTCTGCAGTGACACATCAAGTGTTCTGATGACCCTAAGCTTTTCATAAGCCCAAGGTATTTTACATTTCATTAGATTAACAGTGATTAGAAGATTAAAAGTGTATATGCCAAGAAACAATTTTAGCACTCCCTCCAAATCCTGGCATCCTAGGCTGCAGCTTAATTAGGCTATGAGTTAATTGGGCCCTGTTTTTATTATAATTATTAACAGCCTACAGTTTCCAACTGCTAGGCAAAGACTCTTTTCTTCCAAAGTTCTCAATTTTGTGATAATTTTGGTAATTCATTGGCTGGTTATGATGGGGAAATATTTATGTTGGCTGAATTATAAAAAGCATTACATTGTTGAAGTTCTAACACCATGTAACTAAAAAATGACAACTTTTCAGGAGAGACAAACAATTAATTGTATTTTTGCAAATGGCATCAAAATTACTAAATAGCCAAAATGTGACGTATGTGGTGTTATCTGAACTTCAACAACAATGGTTTGCCGAACCCAAGCTTTGATATTATAAATTTATTATATTAGCTCACCATTTTCACCACCAAGAAGATAAACTTTCAAATGTACATATTCTTCTTCTGACTCATGAGTGTCTTGGTATGTTCTACGCTGGCCATCAACAGTCCTTGTGTATGATGTTGTCCAGTGTACCTTGCAGAAGCCTTTTAACCTAACATACAAGCCTAAAAAAAATTATCAGAACTATAAATATTATTAAAACTATATTACTCAAATTTATTTCCCTATGGTCACCATAAAGCTATTACTATCTGGGTTATAAAATAAATTTCATAAGGAAAACCGACTCAACAGAGCTGGCAGACATTGACTTGGTTTGTGCATATAAGTCGTTCTCAAATCCTCTTGAAACTACGTGCATACAATGTTATCGAAATCGGTCCAGTTGTTTAGAAAGAGTTCAGTGACAAACAGATGCAAAGAAGAAAATTTATAGATTGACAAGAATACTACTATGGAATATAAAGTTAAGAAGCCCACAGGGCGTGTTCTTTAATTTGTACGTACCGCGAAATTGCTGAACCTCATTTTCGTGGAAAATAAGCTTGCCGTATATTGTGGAGCCCGCAAAATAAGATCCAGTTGGGCTGTCTAAGCTGATTTCACCATCTTGAAATCCCATTTTGGGTATATAAAAAGAAAAATAGCACTTAAAAATAATGGCAAATATACTGCCCGCAGTGCAAAAATTGGCTTGAAATTGACTTTTTGACCTACGACCTTGATAGTTGACGGTGACAATGGTGACATTGACACTTGATAGTTGACATTATTTTTTTTTCATAATGGAACATTTTCTACATTTTAGTTTCGTAAATCTATACTAGATGGCGCAACAATAGACAACTCTTCATTTTCTATTGGTTCCCCAATGATCTGAAATTAGCTACTATTGGTCCCCTACTGATCTGAAACTTCATAATGACAGCGTAAGCCATGTTAAAAATATATCCGTGTACTGTGGTGTACTGTCCAGAGTACCATAAATTATATTCTTCTTTCTTTTGGTCTAATATGGACATAAAACTCTGGCCAATGTAATGATAATAGTATAAGAACACTGACAAATATGACAATTGTGAAACTGATAGTTTAATTAAGTACAGTAGCGAGTTAGTACCGATTTACACTTAATTTAGTTAAGTTGCGAGTTAACTTGCGTGATCGGCGAGTTTAGTTATTTTTGACGTTTGAAC
>JAOTAV010088101.1:0-11764 GCA_026546445.1 Cyclargus thomasi | reverse complement strand
CATAAAGGCCGGCAACGCACTTGCGACTCTTCGGATGTCACGAGTGTCCATGGGCGACGACAGTTGCTTTCCATCAGATAGCCCGTCTGCTCGTTTGCCCCCTAAATATCATTAAAAAAATCTGTTGAGAAATAATTAATATATCATTTACGTTTCCTGCCCATCTCCTTCGCTCAAAACGTAATTTAGTATGAACTTCGTATGCAGCTAGACTTTGACGTCACCATCAATATCGGATGTCTCTTTCTAACTGACTACTTTAAAGGCTGGTAACATGGTTGTTTTCATTTTTATCAAAAATCTAATTGGACTTTATCGTTTTCCCTATTAAAGTTACTACGAAATTGTTGGTAAACTATTATAGTCATAATAGCTGACCCGAAAAAAAATTAGGGTTGTACTACCCCTAACATTTAGGGGAATGAAAAATAGCCGTTGGCAGATTCTAATAGATACCGGATAAGCACAAAAAATTTCATCAAATTCGATCAAGCCGTTTCGGAGGAGTATGGCAACGAAAACTGTGACACGAGAATTTTATATATTAGATTAGCTTTCCTGTCAACCGAGGATACCCGGTAGACAAAACAAACACGGAAAAGTTGTGAAAGCTTCCACAGATACGTATTTAATAAAATAATAATAAACAAGTACTTAATACTTATGTAAGTGGGTGTGGAGACTGGAGGGGCGACCATAAACCACGGAGATGGTACTTATGAAAGACCAGATAAGGCGACGCGAGACTAGTTTATTGCCCCATCTACGCATGTATTGATAGTGCTAGTCCTAAGCATTTATTATGCTGACAAATTGTGTTTACGATATGTTTTATAGTTCCGTATGTATTTCGAAACTAGAATTTTTCAAGCGCAAGTGCGTTGCCGGTCTCTATGAGAGAATAGGGAATGGGAATAGGGATAGGAGTATCAGAGAAGTTGGGCCACCAATAAACTCAGTCACTGATTGTAACACAGCACAACGCCGTTTCACGAAAGTAGTTATACTCAATAATTTATTAACATTTAAAAAAAATGCCACCGATTGATGACATCGCTATAAATAGCTATTTAAAACGGCCAATTCTCGTAAACCAAATCTATAAAACGGATGAGCAGAGGGATCCTACTGTTTTATAGGCGATTATGTTTTAGTGCTAATAGATTATCAGTTACTACTGGAATTCTACACAGCAGGTAGTGACTTAGTTAAACCGCGTTAAGGCTATAATAGGAAGGACGCGTGTAAAATGCAAATTATAATTATAGTAGTCCTCTACTGCCCGAGAGGGGAATTTTGGATTTACTCGAGCGCGTCAGACTAGTTGTAGGCTTTCTATATGTCTCTGGTTTATTAGTTATCTGGTGTCATCAAAACAGTCAGATTAAGAGGTGGGGTGTTAAAAACACACCAAAGAATACTTTTACATAAAGAACTGATGACTTAAAGGTAAGGTAAGAACATAGATAAAGCCTCATATTTTCGCAACCAAGCTTTTCAAAATGTTGTGTCCCCTACAACTCAATGCTTTCGGCCTTGATGTCTATAATCATATGATAAATGTTCAATTCATAAAAAAATCATAATCTTAAAATCGCTGTAGCGTCTTATGCCACCGCCAAAGACAATGCCTGTATTATTTTCTCAGCCACTTTACCTTTTTTTTATTATTTTTTTTAACGTTGGGTAATGCTTGATGCATTCCCGACAGCCTGGGGGGCAGTCGGGATATGTGGGACTCCAGGCCTACCCACTAAAACCCAACGGTGCCTCTTTTCCGCGTATCACTGGGCTACTGGTGCGAACCGCCTGAGGCGAAAACTGCAGCGTCCCAGTAAGCAGCATCTGCTGGTTCAGCAGAACCGTCCGCGCGGCATTCGTCTGTGACAATTATCGCTTAGGAGACTAACTGCTCAAACCTAGCCCTAGCTGTCTTGACTGACACATCGGATATCCTAGTTCAGGCAATATAATAAATATTTTTGTTAAGAAGCTCTAGAAAAGTGTTTATTGTCATGTATATTACTTGTTATATTGAACTGAATAAATATAATTCTTTATATATTTAGCCACAATGCAATCAACTAAAAGTAGAAATACACACATACTCAATTAATCTTATTAGTACATAAAAATGTAATCACAGAAAAAATCATAAGTAGATGGTAGACCAACTTTAAACGACGTAATTTGTATGCCTACTTCTGCCTCAAGTGTTATCTCTGGTGGTTACCACAAAAAATACTTATTAATGAACTCAAAACTAATATCATATTTCCTTAGAGGGTTGCCCTGTGGTCAAAATTCAACTATAAATATTTAAATACCTCGTGCAGAGGCGCTATAATAAGCTATAATCTATTTTCTATTCAATCACAAACTTCAATTTGAATATTTGAATATTCATAAAGATTTCGTTACCAGACCATTACATTTAAATAAAATCACCGACTTCAACCATAGTCTATAAACAAAATGAAAATCGGTTCACAAAAGGCGAACCTAAGGTTGAACATAAAAAAAAATCCACAGTCGAACATATAACCTCCTCGTTTTTGGAAGTCGGTAGGAATATTTCGTGTTACATAATTATCGTATCATGTCAAAATATTGTAGTGTGCGTAGCGTTTTATTTAATAATAAAGTATGCAAGATTAAAGCACATTTTAAATAATATTCGTATTCCACGCTCGTCTTCCATATCAACTATGACCGGGAGAAATTCCATGCTTTTACGTCTACGCGTCTTTCGTAGATAGGGCTACAAAGTTTTCCGCTCGCGTATTAATGTATACAATTTACGCTAATTCATTTTTTGCTTACTGCGAATATTAATATAAGGAGCTCTAATGAATTCTAAATCTCTAAATATTCTCTAACAGTATAAGTATGCGATCTATCAATAAATGTCTTAACTGATAATATTATAGATAAAAGGATTTACATGCTTCCTTCAGTATCAATTTGTTTGGTATTAGCTGACTTCTCTTATTGTTCATTAAACCTATAAATACCGGCTTTTAAATGTTAACTGAAAATACTTTTGAGTCATAAGATATTTTTTATCTAACCACACTGTTTCTGAAAGTACTTTTGAGTCATGAGATATTTCATAGAAAATAAGATCAGCAAGAGTTAATAATTAGATAAGTTAATCTCTTCTCTCGTCCGGGAGCTATACACTTAAAGAAATGTCAAACCGAAAATATCTCACTTTTTATATTGGGGGTTAAAATAGGGCTGGTAGAAGTTTCTGTGGGAATTAAATTTTGAAGGGGCTGTTTCTCCGTCCTCTTGATAAGTATCAGATAGATTATCATCAACGTTTTTTTAAACTTAACGTGTCATCTCTCAGATAAAATGATAATTAGATTTTTTAGAACTTGCAGTTGACCCTAAAGTTAATTAAATTTGTTTGCAGACAAAAACAGAAATTTTAATCTAGCCGACAATCTGAACACCTTAAAAAAGTTGAACGACTTGGAAAAGGGAGGGATAGAATTGAGAGAACGACGAGATTCTACTGATTCAGGTAATAAAACTACATATTATTACATTTCTTAGGTTATCAGTTACCAGCTATTATATGTTCCTCCTTCCTGTGACTCAATTGCTTATATGTTCAATAAGAAAAGTTGAAATAGAGCCAGATTGCGCTTCGAGTTATTGCGAACCCAGCCGACAGAGTGCAGAGTGATAGTGGGAGTTTTTTTTTTCGCATTCGAACGTGAACGTGTTTCTCGTTTACTAAGATTTTATATGGGATCTGTAGATGTAACCGTAAGCATATATATAAAAGCGTAGTAAATGCGAAACGCGTTCATGGTCGAAAGTGAAAAAAAAAACCATGCACTCGGTACGCAGATCACGACTTACATGGAATGAACATATTCCGACCAAAACGACACTGTTCCGTCAACTAGCTCTGTTTGAATTTCCCCTTTGGTACCTGCAGACCTAAGTGTGAGCTCCGTGTGGTCGTGGCCTGACGAGAAGACGTCTCTGCGTAAGAAGCTGCTGTGGGTGCTAACCTGGCCTATCTGTCTACTGCTGTGGGCCACCATCCCCGACAGCAGGCGCCACCAGAGCCTCTACCCTGTCACCTTCATCATGTGCATCACGTGGATCGGCGGAGTGTCTTATCTGGTGGCGTGGATTATCACTATTCTTGGTGAGTGCTTTCAACCGACTTTCAAAAAACGAGGAGATAATGTTTAGCTGTGTATTTTTATATCTTCTCGCCGGGTTAGTTACCGAACGGTGGCACCGTAGTCTCGACGTTCAGGAAGTGTACTTAAAGTACTTATTTTGAATAAAAAATATTTGTATTTTGGTTTGATGTACATTCAACGATTATTCAGGTGTTTGTGAACCGATTTTGAAAAAGTTTCTGCACTATGATGGTATAAAAATTATGTGGCACGGAATATCATATACTCGTACACCATATACCAACGTAACCCAACGATAAATTATGTATAAATATATAAATTTATTATTATTATAAATTACAAATTTTACGTTATGAAGTCCTGTGTAAAGATACGCCGGATTTAACCATCATGATATTATTTTACTTGCGGCGTTGTTCTCGTGAAAATGATCTATAACATCTGTATGTGTGTCTGTCATCCCTATCTGCATACCGGATATATCACCAAAATCCGTTCGGTGATTTCGGCGTGATTGACGCACAAAAATCCAAACACTCCCGTTTGAAGACATAACTGGAAGAAGCGGGTAACTAACATTTTAAAAAACTGACGGATTTTTGCGTAAATTGATTCTTTCGGACGGGAAAAACGATACAGAACTAAAATAATGTAGATTCGATGTATAACTAGATGGACAAGCTGGATAATTAATCTCAAAATTACAAGATTTATCAAAATTTCATAAGAAAAAAATGCGTATTCACTCGAAAGTTGTAAAATGTTAGTTATTCGCTTCTTCCACCCGTGTCTTTCCTTGTAATTTAACAAGATTTCATTGGAAAAACGTTCGTACTATACGGATAGTAATTTCCGTCAGTATAGACAGTCTATTGAAAAATTGTCATGCAGCAGATTGGGCCCGGTGTCTCGTAAACACAATCGAAGCTGATTGCTCTGACCTATATCATCTGACACCTATACGTGGCTATCGACAGTACTTACGCACTGCCCAATATTATACCGACGATGTTGAATATACCGTCGTGGAAATTGGTTTATAGGTCGTTGAGGGAACTATGTTTTTTGGTAGGATTATGTAAGACGTATCTGGAGCAGTGCTCCGAAACCGTTTTGAGACGCAATCGAAGGAAACTCTTACGAACGAAGTGATAAGTGGAAGAAGCGGATAACTAATATTTTGCTCCCTTCGAGTATATTCTGATTTTTTTCCCATTAAAATTTGGATGTCTTGTAATTTTAAAAAACCTATTTTATAATCTAGCTGGTGTAGCTATATATCAAACCCACAATATTTCAATCTTAAATAATTTTTCAGGTAAAAGCGTCCATTAACGCAAAAATTTAAAAGTTTTCGGAATGTTAGTTATCTGCTTCATCCACTTATGTCTCCAAATGCGAAATGACGTTGGTCGAGTCCGAATATTTTAATATGCCGTTTCAGAGTAGAGCCAGGAGCTCTACTTGGTTGGGTTTAAATTGTGACCAAAATATGTAAGTCTGCTTTTCGTCTATAAATGAACTACTCTGATAGTACAAAAGATTTTTATGATACAAAATAATATTGCAAACATCTCTCGCTTAAGTCCTTCTTAGCTTTGATAGCTATATTTTATTTTTTTTTTGTTGCAGGCGACACATTGGATGTTCCCGACAGCATAACAGGACTCACTATTTTGGCTGCTGGCACCAGCCTACCAGAGGCAGTCTCGAGTGTGCTAGTTACGAATCAAGGTATAGAGGAAATAGAGTAAAATATAGATGTTATCATAAGTTTTTCCTCATAATTCCCGCTGTAAAAGCAACAGCATCGATAGGTACTTGTCTCCATCTTGTATATTCCCCGAGTTAAACTCTACATTTTCCATGCTGGAAAGAATAACAACTCCTGTCGTGTTTGTCTATCTGTCTGTCTGTTAATGCTGAATTTGTTGTGGACATTTTCTTTGATTTCTGGGGAAGGACATATTAGGGTACTTCTTGTGCCTGAAAAATGTACGGTTCCTGCGCTACAAACACGTTGCGCCACGGTCGGAATACCGACACGATTGACAACACTATTTCACGACTCGTATAGGAATGAAAGATTTTTAACAAAGGGTTAAGAGGATTGTGTACCAAACGGTTTTCATACAACGGCCCATATCGTTTGTCACCCTCTAAACCCTCACCTAGAGTAATGATTTCGTAGTATGTTATGGAAATGCTACACAACTAGGCTTCTATGTTTTTATTTTTTAAATATTTATTGTAGATTTGAAAATATTTATTAGAAAGGTTTTTGTTTCGTATGAAATCACTAAAATGAAAACCCTCAAAATCTTTGATAAATTTTTAAAAAACCAAAACATAGAAGCCTAGTTCTTAAGCATGTCCACAACATACTACGAAATTATTACTCTATGTGACGGTTTGGAGGGTGGAAAAGGTTATGGACCATTGTATGAAATCCGTTTGGTACACAAACCGCTACACCTAGAATCTAGATTTGCCGAGAGCACTATAGTAATGTTTATTTATCTTGCAGGTCATGGTACAATGGGTATCAGTAATTCTATAGGATCGAACACCTTTGACATATTGCTGTGTTTGGGTTTACCGTGGCTTATAAAATCACTCTGCTATCCTACGGAACCTGGCAACCACTGGGTAAGTTCAGTTTTTATTTAAAGTTATTTAAATTACCAAAAGTTAAGCAGGCTATATTAGACACTGTATCGGTCAATGTTTATGTGATCATTGAAGTATTTACTTACTTTTCCTTGTTTGTTTGCTTGCCCTACCTCCACGACCTAACGAAGCAATTAATCGTCTTGATTTTTGGCATAGACTAAGGTCAAAGGATGCAGAGAAATATAAACTACTTTTGGTCTTGGAAAACATCATGTTTTCAAAGGAATTTTCATGCGAACGAAGCCGATAGATTTAGTAGATTTTAAAACTCCTCTTTTTTAGGTGAGAATCAACTCAAGTGGACTCTCCTACAGCGCCATCTCTCTTCTCTCTACCCTCATCATCTTCTACGCGTCTCTGGCCTTCAATAAGTTCCAACTCGATTGGAAGATAGGCGTATCCTGCGCACTCATATACTTTGGATTCTTAGTTTTCGCTGCGCTAATAGAACTGAACATGTTCTTTGTAGTCAACTTGCCTACCTGCGCGCATTAAGCCTGAAATGCCAAGTGTGAGTCCGCTAGAAGTGTAAGCAGTTAGTTGTTTCACAAACGTGAAATGAAATGGCTACTTTGAAAATCTTGGATCGGGAAGGCTCATGTGGAGGATTAAGATAGTACATAGGCAATCAGATGTTTTATAATAACAGTATCAGATGATTTATAGTTGGAAGGGAATGCCAGAAGTGTCGAATCGAAAAAGCCAATGCAGCCAACAAAGCTACCATCCTTGTAGACAATATGGAATATGCATGATTTTTTTATCTTTGTATAAATAAATTTATCATTATTGAATAACGCTTTAAGACAAAGAGACGGGTAGAAAACATAGATCGCTAATATCTTAACTTATCAGAATTCAGAGATTTTTTTGTCATTCTGTATATCTTTTAACCCACTATCATAATAATTTGAATTCAATAAATTTTGTTTTACACGCATCTTCCCTATTGTGAATGTGTAGAAAGTCATATTCGTATAAAATTGCACATTATCGTTGTCTATTGCAAGAGACCTTTACTATCATGTGTGCCGAGATTATCCACCATAGTCCAAGAGCGAGTAGAGCCTTTAGAAACATATGAGATACGCAAAACAAGCGTTGGACAACAAATAAGAAAACCATTAATGTTGAAGACTGAACTGTTGGCTGTCGAATGAGAAGAAGTGACGAATTATCGAATTATCGCTCTACCTTATATCGAATAAGATAACCTCTAAGCTAAATAGAGCTGAAATTATATTACCTTATATAATCGAATAATGCGAAATACCTACCTCGCATATCCCGAATCGACGACATTTAAATAATAATATACGAAGAAACAATATAGAAACTTTAAATGTAATTATGACAGTGTTAAGTTATATACTCGCATTAGAATCTAGACTCTAGAAACTATAGATTTATTGTATATTAGGGATGAAGCGATATCTTTAAGAAATCATATTATCATATTTATCCTCGTAATGTTAAATAAGAAACGTGTTGTAAGAGAAAATTATATGATAAAGGAAAATAATAAAACTACAAATTTTACATACAAGTTTATTCGTACAAAAGGTACAATAATATTCAAGTTCTACAATGCTTAGTTGATAACAAAATCATTCTTAACCGAGGGATATATTTTTAAATATTTTACAATAGCTGTGTCGGTACTTAACTATGCTTAGTTATAATTTCATGTTATATTTAGCTTAACCTAATGTAACAAATTGTTCTTACTTTTAGATAGACTATTAAATTGTTATAACTATTATTTATTTGTTTTTTTTTACATATAACCATTTGACGTTCTATATTATTTTTTATTACCGAAGATATAATTTATTTAAGATTTGGTTTACCGCCTTACAAATAAAGAGATTAAAAAAAGTGATTTTGAAAACACGTATCTATTTTTTTTTATCATACATGGATCAAACATTGTGTTGCTAGGATATTGACATTGATAAGGCGTTAAAATTTACATTTTTTTAATTTGCCACAAAAAAGTAATACTAAATATTTTTTTTATAAATTACATTCCAACCGACGTCTTCATAAACTGAATTGCAATTTAGCTGGTTTATTAAGTCCTTGAAACAAAAACACCTGATATCATTTACTGCAAAATTACAGCTTTGGAACTTTTTTACATTTGTGTTAAATTTATGACGATATTATATTTGGGAAATTTATGACGCTGACTATATTCCGCCAATCGTGGTGGTAGCGGTCATTAACCCTCTGTCAAAGAGTTTGTTATTTCTATACAAACTGCGATTGACAACAAAGTGTTGTGTTGTCAATGAAGGTTTGTAAAGAAATGGAATTTTTTTTGACAGAGCATCAGTGACCGCTACTGCTTATATTGAGCGAAAGCATAACAATACATATATAGGCATTTATGACTTACCCCAAAAAAAAACTTTTAGTTTCAACGCTGAAAGGATATCAAAAAGAGTATGAAACCATTTTTCCTACAAGTATATATCTTTCAATCAAATATCATATTATTACAAGTTATAGAGCATTCTGAAAAGGTACTGTATTGAAGTTTACATTGCAGTGCAAAAAGTATTATACAATGAGATCAGGCACTTAAATCACATTAATATTAAGTATTAGTCTGAAACTCAAATTAATTCTAACTTAGTAACTCATATTGGCTTCCTCTATAAAAAAGATTGACATTTCTATACAAATCGCGATCGATAACAAAGTGTTGTTGTCAATCGCGGTTTGTATAGAAATCACTTTTTTTTTTTAAATGTTAATGACCGACCAACTTAATTGACAAAAATACTATAATGTAACATTAAATTAGCTTCGTCCCATATTAGATCTGTCCCTGCTTCTCTCAAGCAATAAAAAGCGTTCTCATACTGTTATACGTTTGTATAACATTTTATGAAAATATCATTTTGTAGCTCTTTTTAGAAAGGGAATAGATTGAACAAGGAATGAAGCTGCATAATTGTGGGTTTACATTATTCCAACCAGTTATCCAATCCCGCGATCACATACATACAGTGCATGATAAATTATTCCTGTATTAGACTACTGCAGGACTGGATCACCAGAATGTAATAATATGAGCCAGCCCTAAGTGCTTCATAAAAAGCACAATTGTGCGTTCGCCCAGTCTATGTGGTAGCGGTCGTTAACCCTTTGTCAAAAATCTACGATTGACAACAAAGTGTAATGTCGTCACTTTTTTTTCCACTGTCACTGTAAAAATAGCAAGGTTAAAAAAGTTACTTGTGACTTCTATATTTATCTTAGAAATGCCTTATTATTATACTAAATCTACAATAAAAATGTAATTCCTTATTTGAATATCATACAGAAGTGAATGCACTTTCACGCAGTGATTATGATCAATCAGAATCGATTGTTACGTGTACGTTGAAATTACTGAACAATCACGTAACATACTTGACACAAGGATAATGCCATCATAGCTAGGGCTGTCGAGAGTTACATTTTTAAAAATTTTTGATAGGTGTTATATAGGTAGGAACAGCGCATACAGTGGCAGAAAAAATAACACTCGACAGTGGCATACAAATAGACACTGATTTAAATGGCAGGCGGCTTCTTGACATCTCAAATCACTACGTTTTTTTGGTGTATTTTGACACGCGCCTATTAAATACATAGTAAGTTTTGTAAATTTAAAACAGTCCCACGAGAATTAAAAAATATATATATTGGGGGTAATTGAAAGAGAGACAGTTGAAGGACCTATATTTTTATTTTCGTCATTTGGTCGGAATATGTCAATTTCACGTAAGTCGTAATCTGCCTGCTGAGTTTGAGATAACCCGATCAAATTACTTAGATCCTCGATCTGTATCTGTTTCAACCTCTCTGATTGTACCTACATATAGTACTTAAATATTTTTTCCTGGATTAATCATAATCCAGTAGGGCTTTAAAAGAAACAAAAAATGTTCACGAATATTGATGTACAGATGAAATAGAGAGATTGTTAGAAGCTATCCATAAATATATTATCTGGAAGTCCAATTACCATCTAGAAATAACTATTATTATTATTTTTTTTAGATTCCAAACTCAGGCAAAACCGTAAGATTTTATGAAATAAATATCTAACGGTTTCCGCATCCATATTTTTATCAGTGGAAAATCTTTAAATTGGCAGCCCTGCAAAATGACTTTTCTTTTCCGACGCGTCATAAAAAAATACGCCGGCATCTGTAATTAAAGAGCATGCGATAAGAGGATCAGCGCACACTGACCGTGAAAGACCAGCACGGTATAAAGCCAACGCACACTGTAAGCAATGAGTATGGTATAATGCTATCGGTCAACCTAGGCCGGAGCGGTGATAACTCCTCTGCTAAAAAAATGTCTATACAAACGGGGATTAAGTACAAATTGACAATATAAAACTTTGTTTCCAATCGCGGTTTGTATAGAAAATGACATTTTTTTGTCAGAGTGCTAATAACCACTACCCCTAGATTTAACGAAAGTACTATGATAAGTAATAATATTATATCAGCCCTTTGAGTACTAGCGATCATTTGCATTTCTTATATTGCTATTACAACTACGGTCTAAGATCACTTCTGGTTTCCCATTGAGTGTTCTTAAAAGTTTATTATAATATTTATATTGAGCAAATAGAAACTTATTGTTTAACATTAGCAAAGCACCTTAAAAATAAGAGTTATATCTAAACCTGAATATTTCTCTCCCCTATAATAATTATCTACACAATTAAATATATATAAACACGCAAATAATAATATATACATATTGCCGTCCAACAAGGCAATGCTATCAGTTTGCTGGGTACTCTGCCAGATGGGGACGACCTGGGAAAGGTTTTTTTTTTATAATTTTTATTTTTGAGCCTGTATATTGTTAGTTTGTATTTAATTTAGTTGATGGTTATAGTGTTT
>JAOTAV010088090.1:0-11764 GCA_026546445.1 Cyclargus thomasi | reverse complement strand
CAATCACACATTATTTCGACGATGATGGGATTTGAGAATGTCATGTCATTTCGGTGTTGAAATGGGAATAATGGTTTTCCCGCGGTCGCTGGACCGGAAGCGACTCGCTGACATCGACTGCCATAATGACAGAAACCTTTTATTTTGTGACGTCATTATTTTACACCGTATATTGTTGTTAATGAATCACTTTGTTCTTGGATAGCCAAGATTGTAAAGTCGTCATTAGTCACGATCTTGACGATAATATGCCGAAATGACCATAGCCGTAAGAGAGTAATTATCAAAATGTTCTGTAGTCTTAACATCACTGACCATATAAATGAATATTTTAAGCCGTTTACAATAAAGGTACGAACTGACTAACTCACTGAACTTAGGGACAAAAATGCTTTATAACATTTTTTGTGTTCCGTAACCAAATGGCGAAATCCGGATCCTATTACTAAGACTTCGATGTCTGACTGTCTGTGCGTATGCCCGTCTGTCTGTCTGTCTGTCTCCAGCTTAAATCTCAAGAAATAGCTAGAGGGTTGAAACTTTAACAGAATATGTATTTTTATTGTCATTATAACGACCAAACTTAAAACATCCTAAACAATAAATTGGTTAAACTGCGTTCCATTTTACGGTTCCGTACCCAAAGGGCAAAAACGGGACTCCATTACTAAGACTGCGATGTCTGTCCACCTGTCCGTCTGTCCGCCCCGTCTGTCTGTTTTCCGCGTTTTAGTTCCTTAATAATATTGATAAATTCGACGCATTTATCATCAGCGGCGTGGCGGAGTGGCTAGGGTGCCTACTTATGTAGGAAGAGGCCTGGGTTCTATTCCCGTCATATCATTTTTATTTTATGTTTTTCTTTAATAATTTTTATACATTTTCATATTTTTTTTTATATAAATTTAAAACTTTAAGAAATGAGTTTTCCCAATTTTTTGCTCTGTACTGGTACAGAACCCTTCATGCGCGAGTTCGTCTCGCCAGTTTTTTATGTACAGTAGATTATGTCGTACATGAAAATATTTTAGTACTTAGGTCTTAAAACATAACGTTATATTTTTGCTTAATATTCTTTAAGGCTTATCTTTTTTTAGACAATTTGTTAAATTAAAAATCTCTTATCCTCAAGAGAATCTCTCGCTTGACTGAACCCATTAGGTAATATAATAAAGGGCTTGTAATTTTGTTTCAAAAATTGTACGCAAGGAATCCATACTAATATTATGAATGCGAAAGTGTGTGTCTGTCTGTCAGTCTGTCTGTTCCCTCTTCAGGCCGCTTAACCGCGGAATCGATATTGCTGAAATTCGTATGGGGGACATATTTTGAGTTCCGGAGAGGGACAAAGGATACTTTTTATCCCGGAAAAATGTTTGGTTCCCGCGAGATAACCGAGTTTTGCATTATCTAGTAGAACATATAGTAATCTCTTTTTTATTTATTTATTTAAACTAAGTGCCAGTTAAGTTACGATAGGAAACTTAAAAGAAACATCACACAATAATAGAAAGATATGATTTTTTTTTGCTAAATGAAAATATCGAAGAGCACTAAGAGTGTCCACATATTAAATAGAACTTGAATACTTAGCAGATACCTAGATAATTTGGTCACATTATACTAAACACAGACATCAGGTCACAACTAACATAGAATTCACATAATCCGACTAAGTCATGTAGGTCCGCCATGATGCAAACCACACAGATACAATCTAAAAGAGAGTTTCCCGCGTTAACACGAGTCTGATCGAGTGGTTGACTGACTGACTCTTCAGTCAGTTTAGGGATCTTCCATAAAGTACTCACACACCTATTTCATGAGTTTTTGACTCCCTCCTCATGTTACATTTCGGAAACCCCTCCTGCCATTGTGATGTCACAAATTTGAAATTTTACATCTAAAAATTTAAACCTCCCCAATATTTCATATATCGAGATTAAAGTTTATTTTACCCCTTACAGATAGTCTATCCACAACTTTATTTGACAGATGCTGTATGGACAATCTATTGAAACAGTTTTGGATAGCCTTAAAGAAACTTTATAAGTAAGCAGGAAACTTTATAAGAAACAGGCCCTAAATTTGAAATGTGATTTCACAAGACTAAGGTTTTATACATGGTGATCATCACACACAGTCAAAATCATTGGACAGATCGGACTGAAATTGGACATGTGAGAAACGATTTTGATATCCACCTCCAATGGTATGAAAGCTCATATGAAAAACAAACTAATTTATCCAAGCAAATCTACGGGAAAAAGCATGTGTAATTATGAAGGACAGTATGAAAGTTGAAACGCATTTTACTGTCCATGTTTTCGAGTAGTTTGGTAAATTGACATTAACCGTCGCGGTGACATTTAACGAAAATGATCCCAAATAAAAATGTATCCAGATGAAATTCGGTTTCTTATTATGACCATAAAATAGTAATTCCAATAACGAGGCGCGATCGGGTTGTGGGGGATAAATCCGCTCGGCAGTTCGGCCACGTCCGCCCCCCCTGCCGCCCCCTCACCCTCCCGCCGCCCCTAATGAAATAACCCGAATACGCCCCTGATTACGGCACAAAAATGCTTTAATCGCCCATTCCCCGTTATTGCCAGCCTAGCCCAGGAATTGTTAGTGCTTGTATTAATTGTTATTGGGAACTTCATTATTACTATTTCTAAGGCACCTATTATTGAGTAAAATGTACCATGGTGGAAATGATAACAGATCCAGTTGGCGGCGTCATTTGGTCGGAATATGTAAATTCCATGTAAGTCGGCTGGGTTTGACGCGCGAACGCGACCAACTTACTAAAATCCGCAACCTGGCTCTTGTTTAACTTTCCCGATTGTACGTCGGAACTGCTTTACAACTAACCACATCTAATAAAGTTAAAATATGTTTGTGTGTAAGACTAGCGGTCCGATCCAAAAAATGCATGGTACGCTCCAAAACAGGTGTTACACCAGGTCAAAGTGGGACTGGACAGGTCATACCAGCCGCGTGCGCCTGATCGTTGGGCAAAGTCACCAGATAACAGTGGATACTAGAACGTGAGAGATGGACGATCTCTGGAGAGGCCTTTGCCCCGCAGTGGGATAGTCTCGGTTCTAAAAAAAGTGGCTAATGTTTAAAAAATATAATGCTTGAGAGATACAAATTTTTGTCGGTTTTTAAAAAGCCGCCAATTGCGAGTTTGACTCGATCACGTAGGGTTCCGTACCAGCAGAGAGCAAAAAAAGGCGAATTTTTTTTTATTGAATTGTATAGGTAGGATTTGAACCCACGTTTCTGAGGAGACCTGTGAGCTTAGGCCGCTCGACTACGGTGCCAATCAGAAGCGCGTCGGATTTATCAATTAATTATTAAGAAGAATAGCAAAACAAAACATTGTATTGGAGCCACCCTAAAATATTTAATTTATTTCGTTTTTAGTATTTGTTAAAGCGGCAACAGAAATACATATTCTGTAAAATATTTCAACTTTCTTGAGATACAGCATGGAGACGGTCAGATAGACAGACAGACGAGCATACGAACAGACATATAAGTCTATATTATAAGACTTTTAAGTCTGTTCGTCTGTCCCGTCCCGTTTTAACTCTTTGCGTACGGAACCCTAAAAAAATAAAGATTGCGAACCATTTGGAAATCAAAGTTTTCTAACGGATTTTGCTTATTAAATTATTCTAATAAAATATCATAGTATCAGATTTCATGGAATCACTTATAACCATTTCTGAGAAACTGTGTGCACTATGTTATTAATATTAACTTCATCATACCTGACGTGTCTGCTACTTGCTGTTTAATATCACCTGAAAAAATAAAGAAATTCAATATTAAAATATATATTATCATATCTTGGATGAGTATATATAAATATTATCGATAAAATTTGAAATATATGTACAGTATACAAAATAAAAAGTAATTAATATATTTCCGTTGGTACTCGTAACACAAGTCCTTTAGGCACTTATCACGGGACCAGACTGACGTGGTGTGAAGTGTCCATATTATTGCCTGTGCGAATTAACTAGGCACGTGACCTTAACAAAGCTATTTTGGAAAAATATAAAAATACAACAAAAAATTACCTTAAAGTATCAATGCTTGGTTCCGTAACAATTGGCTAGTTTTCAGTTGCCGTTTTCGGACAATCGTTATGTTTTAAAATGACTTTGTCAAGGTCATGTGCCTATTTTAGTCTCGCAGGTTATAGATATTATATTATTATTTACGAACTTTAGCAAATTAAAAGCAATTTAACAAATTAGCAAAAAAAAAGTTTCTAATAATATTTAAATATTATTAGAAACTTTTTGTAGCAAAAGTCGAGCTTTATACGTAATTCGTAAATACGACACGTAGTTTAGTTTTATGTGCATTGTACATAGAAATACTTTGTAAATGTACCCTTATAAAGTTTAATGTAGGTAAGAGGCGGATGGAGGCATAAAATTTTATAAATACTCGAGACATAAAACTACATTACCCGTTGTACATACAGATGGAAGATGTAGAAAAAGACAGAACCGTTCTATTTATAACTAGAGGTCGCCCTGTGGTCGAATTTCGACCATTAACATTTAAATCCATTGTGCAGAAGAGCTGTTAAAAATACAATCAATGTCATTTCAATCACAGGCTTCAATTTAGCATAAAAGTCTCGTTACCAGGATATTAAATTTAATTCTTAAAAATCACAGACTTCAACCATAAACAATATCGTATTTTGTGTATGATTATCGTGACATGACAAAATATTAAAGTGTGCTTTTTGTAGTGTGCGTAGCGTTTTATTTATAAAAATATGCAAGACCAAAGTACATTTTAAAATTATATTGGTATTCTACGCTCCTCCTCCATTTCAACTATAACTGGGAGAAATTTCACGCTTTTACATCTACGCGTCTTTCGTAAAAAGGGGTACAGAGTTTTCCGCTCGCGTATTAATATATAGATATTAGTATGGATGATATAAGTATTCCTGATTATCAGAGCAAGCTTCACAATGTAATACAGGCTATATTATTATATTATATAGCCTGCTGCTGCCTGGTATAACGTGGCTGGCGAGATGTGAAATATTTCCCTAAGCACCTGAGTGCAATGATCTCGAAAATTAGCCTTCATTCTATTATATGACGAAAACAGCAGACATTTTGCGCCGAATTTTAATATTATGTGTATGGAAATGGGCAATTTTTATAAATTTCGCTATACTTTTAGAAAGTTAATTTGTTTTACGCAATACTGGCATTTGTCTTTGACTTCCCTCGTGTCGAAATACGAATGTTTTGGTAAGATGAAGATTTTCCGAGACTGAGTTGCGAGTGAGAGTTGCGAGTGCGATACCGGCCTTCATATCAAAGAATAGGCTCAGAGAAAAAAAATACTAGTGCTCTAGGATTAGTGTTTAAAATAAATATCAATCAACTAATCCATTGAAAAAATCGTTTCAGAAAAAAAATATATTCTCTCGTAAAATCCCGAAAGCTACTATTCAGACTTATAGTGCCGATTTACACTTAACTTTGTTAAGTTGCGAGTTAACTTGCGCGATCGGCGAGTTTAGTTATTCTTGACATTTGAACGGTTAAGTTTTAAGTTGTTAATTAAGTTGGCTTAAATAGAATGCGATCCTATTTTTTAGCGAGTTAAGTGCGAAGTGCCATCCCTCTCGCGTCTCCCGCACCCCGCCAACTTAACTCACCAGAGTGCAGACGTCTGAGTTTAGTACAATTCATATTATAATATTTAATTTATCAAAAATGTTAATACAATAGGTATTTAGTTCAGTAAAATATTTAATTAAGTTTGTTGGCAGTAATAGTGTAATTTATGGAGACTTATCTTGTTATCGAACCTGCAACTTATGATTACTTAACTCGCCTACGTTTGAACGTCACTTAATACTTACTACTTAATTTACAGCTGACCGTTTTGTCGTTGCTGTACTTAATAAAATGTAAACCGGGCCTTAGAGCCAGATTGCGGGGTTAAGTTGGTCGCGTTATAAACCCTGGCAGATGACGACTTGTATTTGACATATTCAGACTAAATGACTTAGAATCGTCAACTGGCTCTGTGTCATTTATAATAATAGTAATAATTTATTGGCAAAATATGGCACAATAAGGTGTTACGTTTTTGGCAGTCTTACATATTTTTGTCGATTTCATCGACGTGCGAATGTCATAGTCTATATAATTAAAAAAATAAACTTTCTGTCACTCGTCAGTGCTGCCTTATAGATGAGGTTATATTAGGGTTCTGTACCTAAAGGGTAAAAACGGGTCGGTCCGTCTGTCTGTCTACAGGCTGTATTCGAAGAATATATGACGAGAAAACTAGAGGGCTAATTTTCTGAAGCAGGGAAGACTTTTTTGTAAACAAGTACACAAAAAAGAACTCTACATTTTACTGCTGTTGACAGGCACTTTGAAAATACTGATTAATATACAGCCTCCAACTAGTTAGAGCACCGCGGCATCACCTGCTTCTAAAATCAAAAATTAAGATTTCTCAGCAACGTATATAAAATATTATATACGTTGTATGTTGTATAATATTATAGTTAAAAACTTATACTTCACACTAATTCAGGCTAGACATAGAGACAACTTGAACGATCCGTAATTTACTTTTGACTTTTACGTGCACCTATTTAAAAGCGTGTTTTTTAAACAATATATTTTTTTTGCTCGATATCGATAATAGCAAAAGGCAGGCGCTTGAAGTTTTCACAAAATACTAAATTGTATAATTTATAACTTAGTAATAAGTTACAAAATTTAATCAAAATAAATAATTAAGGTGAGTTATGTTACAAAAAACACAACTTTTACCTTAGTTTTCTCTAAGATGTTACGGAACCCTTCGTGTGCGTGTCCTACTCGTACTTGGCCGGTTTTTTTATTATCGAGGGTCTGATGAACATACAACCGACGAGTAAGATGATCAATGCGTCGGATGGGCATGTAAAAAGTCGGTCCTGCGTCATGAGAGTAAAGGAAGAGAGAGTGCTCATGTGTACTCTGCACACACTTGGGCACTATAAAGTTACTCCTGCGTAACAACTCCTAGTTTTTATTAAACCGGCCACTGTCCCCAAAACCGGTGTGGGAGTTATTATTATCGTTAAACAGAGGTGAGATAGGCCCTTTATCGAAATAACAAGTATCCTATTATCCGAGTCACCTGGAATCCATCTGATCATCGGATTTTATCAAAATCTGTTCAATAGTTTCGTCGTGATTGACGGGTACCAAACCGTGTGTTGAAAAAAAAAAATGTCTTATCTATACGTACAATAAAACAATAAAATTGGCGTGTCTGTACAATTAATATTTTTACAAACTAATCAATGTGGAACAGCTTAGGAACAGTAATAGAACACAAATCGACAAAAAAGACATTGTCTATTTATACGCGTTAATCTCCTGAACTACTAAACAGATTCGAATAGATCTTTTTTTATTTAATAGCTACTAAATCTAGGCAATGCATAGGATACTTTTTATCCCGTGAAAATGTACGGTTCCCGTGATATACAAATTTTCGGCTATAGCATGACGTTAGATTATAGCCTCCCTCGATGAATGAACTAACAAAAAAAATTCTTCAATTTCGGCCAGTAGTTCCTGAGATTATCGCGTTCAGACAAACTCTACAGCTTTAAATTATTAGTATAGATACAGTTTTAGGCCAATTTCCAATTCAAGCCAGCGATAAAGCTGTCCATGTTGGATGACGAGTACCGTCGTTTCATTTTTAGATTGCTCTGCAGTCTGCATCAAATTGAAACACAAAGGCTTCTAATAAAAGCGGTTAGGCCTATTCACTGTGACCCAGTTGCTGGCTCCAATTCGCTAATGATACCTGATCCGTCCTCACTATAGTTTCTATATTCGTTTACTTTTGATGAATCCTTCTAGTATCTTCTGGAAAAGAAACTCGTTAGATTGTTCGAAGGTTCTAGAAATTATGTGAAGAAGAACAGTGCACACAAAAAATAGAATTCGACGTTTAAAAGGTTTCTTTTTTGCCGTGGGAGAGCCGTGCTTCGGCACGAATGGGCTGGCTCGACTGGAAATACCACGGCCTCACAGAAAACTGGCGTGAAACAGCGTTGCGCTGTGTTTCGTCCAGCGAGTGAGTTTACCGGAGGCCCAACTTCCCCTCACCTCCTTCTCTATCCCTATTCCCGTAACCTATTCTAGTTCCCATGGGCGACGGCAGTAGCTTTTTATCAGGTGAACAGGTGATTTTGAGAATTAATATATCCGTATGAGAAACAATTCTCATAAGAAAAACATTAAGGTATTTTGCTTAGGCCACATTTTTCTATATGCGCATGAGGGGCCTATGGTTGCCAGCTGTCCGGTATTTAAGCGCGCAGTCCGGTATTCCTCAGGCCTGTCCCCCGTATTTGGGACTGTCCGGTATTTCTTCGCAACTTACCTGGCAACCCTAGGCCCTGCCCCCGAAATGTGATGATTTATATGAAGCTGAGCCTTTCAAACCTAATGATACTGGTTTAGACCTGAACTATTCTGGTGTGGGCAACTTTTCCGATAGAATGCCTTCCATCCTCGACTTATAGTATTACAGTGACCTCGACGTGAAAAGTCATCGAACTAACGGCATTTGGTTTGTTTATGACGATTCAGTTAATCTATCGACTGGGTTTAACAACGACCGAATTAAGTATAGGTGAATTTCCCTGATGGTAAATTCTGATAATTACAATACGTGATAGGCTGACTTAACTAACAATGTAACTTTGGAACTGATTAAACATTAAAGTTTGCAACATTTGGCAACCGCACTCCCAAGTTTTCAAGAGCAGGTAACACTGCCAAAATGATAGAATTTAATTTCTTTAACCGCACAAACTTTAAGCGGTATTGGCCAAAACGCCTTTTTCTGGAATCTTTGGACACTCGATGCTAACATGATGTAATCCTGGGCTATAACGATGTCATGTGTTGATGCGAAACATTTTATAGGCTAGATGTTGTTTAATTTTTATGATATTTAGGGGGCAAACGAACCCCCGGACACTCGTGACATCCGAAGAGTCGCGAGTGCGTTTCCGGCCTCTATAAGGAAATGGGAATAGGGATAGGGGGATTGGGGAAGTTGGGCCACCGGTAAACTCACTCACTGAATGAAACACAGCACAATGCCGTTTCACGCTAGTTTTCTGTGAGGCCGTGGTATTACTACGGTCGAGCCGGCCCATACGTGCCGAAGCATGGCTCTCCTACCGCAACGAGCATCCGTATTATGTACTTGAGATCGTAAAATGTCTCATTGGTACACGCTTCCACCGGGGTTCGAAGTTCGAACCATTGGGCTACGGACGCTTTAAATGTTTATGGTTCTGTCTCACGTCGTTTTTGTTGCCTTGAAGGCTGAGGTCCTGTTTAACCCCTTACTAATAAAGTTTTTTTTTAGGCTATTTAGAACTTTTTAGACATTCTCCATACAACATCTGTCAAATAAAGTTGTGGATAGACTATCTGTTAGCGGTGAAACGGGCCCTTAGACTTACATTTCAATTTCGACTGCAAGCGTACGTGAGCCAAAAAAATCGTATATAGTGCCACTCTATGACGTAGCTTATGGGCTTCATATTGCTCTAAGCCTTTTAGTGTCACGTTAGCTTGCAGTCGGACTGTTACTTTGAGACATTGTATCTTGTTTTATTCGAAAGCCCATTGCTGCTACTGAGATTAAAATGATCATTCTATGTCACACTAGGAGAGATTTGTACTTTTGTACGTTTTATATGTAAAAAAAACTTAAAAATGTACTGATCAGATTTCAAAAATTCTTTCACAACAAACATTATCACAGAGCGGCTTATGCAATAGTAATATCTAGGAAATCGGCCAAGTGCGAGCTGGACTCACATACGAGGGATTCGATATGCAGTCAGGTTTAATCGTCTGACTTAGAATTTAGAATACTCCTTATTCTGATGTGCTCCCGTGGGTGAAGCCGCTCGTTATACTAGTAGTATGTTCTGCCGTCCTTCGTACTTTTTGAGTTATGAGCAAAAAACGCGCGTTGCAATGTAAGGAATTCTATGTATATAACGAGAATATTAATTTTGATAACTCGATGACTATAAAAGCTAGAAAAATGTTGGTAATACACGTCGATAGAGTTTTTTCTTCTGATCATGATGGCATAAAAATATCAAAAACGACCAGATGTTGGTTAACGGCTTTTAAGCGGACTTTGAGGACGGCAGTATTATGTAAGTTAATTAATTCGGATTATAAGACGTATGTAACCTAGTAAAGTTTGGCCATTTATAACCTTTTGTTCTGCTACTGAGAATTCATTGTTGATTGTTACCAATGACTCACCATTGACTACTACTGGGTGAATACTGAATACGCATTGTATTTAATTCGATACAAATATGCAAATTTCAAGTGACATGAATTTCTCATACTATGTGCAGCCAAATAAAAATATTGAATCAAAACTTATTTTGGATGCTTTGATGACTTTATTACATGACATAATATCATGCCATCACGCATTTGTTTGTGAACTATTATTACCCGACTGCGCCAGAAGGAGGGTTATGTTTTTTCGAGAGTATATATGTATAATTGTTTGTCACGCTCTGCAGCCTAAACGGCTCGAGAGGTGTCTTTAGATTCGTATTTACTCTGAGAGTGACACTAGATATATCGAAATATGAAAAAAAAAAAGAATTTGTTTTAATTGTACCAGTTCCTGCAGTCGGGTTTTTTGTTTTCAGACATTTAGCTTGATCTCTCAAATTGTTTTTGAAAAATCTGTATACTTCAAGTCCCAGATAGCAAACTATATTCCATAACAATTGCGTATCTTCGAATCGACACGTCCTCTGCAGTCTTCTTCCCTCCATTTTTCTCTTCCGTTTGACCTTCTTTTTGATCTTCTCTGCTCTCCTGTAACTCGTCTCTCGCTCTCTTAATAATGACACTGACGTGGTATGGTATTGTAGGATCTGATCACGTGTGCGAAGCGCTGGCAGTAATTACGTTTGACCAACGGACCGTTTAATTTGGATCTAAAGTTTTCCGACGACCTTGTCGTGTCTTGTACAAAATATTGATATTTTACTGCTTTTTACCCGACTGCGTCAGAACGAGGGTAAGTTTTTTCGAGCGTATAACGTGGCAAGGGAGGGGGGGTTATTGATTTTTTTCTTATCTTAACAATATGGGTGTCAAATGAAAGCTAGAAAAAGACGAGGCCAGAAATATATAAAAAAGTTAGTTCATCAAAAATTAATCATCCACATGATAACAATTCTTTGAATGAGCTACAACGACTACGAAGCTTGACTTCTACAAATTCATATTAAAAGTACTGAAATTTTTAAAAAAAATTAAAGAAAACTATTTTTTTAAAAAAAGGAGTGTGTGAGGCCGTGATATCGCTCCGATCGAGCCGGCCTATTCTTGCCGAAGCATGGCTCGACCACGGTAAGGAGCATACGTATTATGTACTTGAGATTGGAAAATGTCTCATTGGTACACGTTTCCATCGTGGTTCGAACCTACACCCTCTCGAGTGTGAATCCACTAGGACACGGACGCCCTGATAAATAGGGTCCATGAAAAATCAAGGGATATGAATATTGTGTATATTCATAATAATATAATAACAATATCTATGGACGCTTCACACCACGTCAATCTGGCCCCGTGCTAAGTACCCGAGGGACTTGTGTTACAGGTACCAG